>CAUYQG010088775.1:0-12419 GCA_963574415.1 Tarsius wallacei | reverse complement strand
CCAGGGCCTCAGCTGAGTGGACGACAGGCGTGTTCCTGGAGCTCTTTCTTACATCGGTCAGCCAACAAACAACTCTCTTTGAAAGTGTCTGCAAATGATGTCAACATGTTTGCTGAATGCACACTAAATGTGTCTTCATGTCACCTTCTCCTTATCTGGATCTCAAAGCTGTCTATGGCCTCTGGGCATGAGGACAAGTGTGACAGAGAGGATGTCAAAGTGGAGAGAGGTGGCAGTCCTTCCTGACTGTGGTTTGTCTATTTTACTCGGGCAAATTTTACATAACTAGGTGACCATATGGAACCAGGTAAACCCATTTCTGGGGTCCCTCGAAGAGCCTGGGAGCCGATGTAGATGCAGGACCCTATAGCTGAAGCTTCCTTCGCTCCATGATGAATCTGCCTCTGGTGCCTGCGAGGACGCAATAAACACATACTGAATGAATGAGCAAATGAATGGCTGAAGTAAAGTGAAAACAGCATTGAATTTAGACTCGATGTCCTGTGTGACTTCGGACAAATCACTTAACTACCCAGAGTTGTTTTCCTTTTTCTTAATGGGAAAAACAATCGATGAGGGGAGACTCCCCCCAGAAAAATCCAGAATTATCTTTTGGAGGGTGGGCCCCTTACACTTGGAATTCATTCTTTGGGATCAAAGGGTTAGTCAAAGTTTTTATCTGGAAGTTTTGAGAAGGTTGCATCACGGTTTGCAGAAGAAACGTCTGGAGTTGTGGCAAACAGGTGACTGGTTCTTCCACCATGACAATGCACCTGCCCATACCATGCTGAGTGTTCAGCAGTTTTTGAACAAAAAAGCTATGACCCCCATGTCCCAACCTTCCTATTCACCTGATCTCACCCTGAGCAACTTTTTTTTTTTATGTTTCCCCAGATGGAAAAAAGTCCTCAAAGGGAAACGAATTGCTGATATGGAAGAGGTGAAACAAAAAACAGCAGAAGCACTAAAAGGCATCACAATTGATGAGTTCAAAAACTGTTATGAGGCCGGGCTTGGTGGCTCAGCCTGTAATCCCGCGCTTTGGGAGGCTGAGGTGAGTGGATTGCCTGAGCCCGTGGGTTCGAGACCCGCCTGGGCAACTTGGCGAGACCTCATCGCTACAATAAATAAAAAAATCAGCCGGGCGTGGTAGCGCGCGCCTCTAGTCCCAGCTACTTGGAAGGCTGAGGCGGAAGGATCGCCGGAGTCCAGCAGGTCGAGGCTGCGGTGGCCGGGAGCGGCCACTGCACTCCAGTCTGGGCGACAGAGTGAGACTCCAACTCAAAAAAAAAAAAAATGTTATGAACAGTGAAGAAAAGCTTCTTGATAGGTATATTGCAGCAAACGAAGAGCACTTTGAAGGTGACTGCTATTTAAACATGTAAGAATAAATACACTTTTTTAAACAAATAAATTTTGGATTTTTGGGGTCCCTTTGCATATATTTTTAGAGACAATGCATTTTAAAATACTCTGTAAATCAAAAACTAAAAGACAACTAGAAAAACTGTTTTTAGAAATACCCCAGGTAGGCCGGGTTTTGTGACTCAGCCTGTAATCCCAGCACTTTGGGAGGCCGAGGCAAGTGGATTGCCTGATCCCATGGGTTCAAGACTAGACCGGGCAACTTGGCGAGACCTCGTCTCTACAATAAATAAAATTTTTGAAATTAACCGGGCATGGTAGCGCACGCTTGTCGTTTTGGCTACTTGGAAGGCTGACGCGGAAGGATCTCCGAGCCCAGCAGGTCGACGCTGGAGTGGCTGTGAGTGTGCCATAGCACTGCAGCCTAGGCAACAGAGTGAGACTCCAATTCAAAAAAAAGAAAAAAATACCCTAGAAAAAGGAAGGCCTAGGTTCTCTTCTAACTTAATATCTCACTGAGACCCTCCACAAGGACCTTCTCAGTGATTAGCCTGGAGAGACAACTCAGATGTACCTCTGAGATCCTTCCAAAGCAGGATGGAGCCATCTCTGAGAACGGCATTGTCTCCATCCACTCAGCAGCCTGAATCCCCTTGGACCTGTTTCTTACTCTCGCCCTCCGTTCTTCAGTTCTGGCTATAAGACAGCCACTGTTCTAGGTTCCCAGGCTACAAGTGCCTCCCTGAGCATATATTTCTTTTAGGAGATGCGCATCCATTAGATGAACATACACTCATAACAAGTGCCTCGAAGGAGGAATACATAATGCGCCCGAGCCCGGCCTTTTCTTGTATACCTTCTGAATTGTTGTCCAATCATTATCTTCATGGCCATGTCTCACCTCGGTAAGTGCAATCACCTAGCTGCCCTTGCTTCCTTCTACTCCACTCCCGCCACTGCAGCCAGAGGGATCAAAACACACCTCTCACACAGCCACCTTGGATTCCATACTTCGAGGATGCCCCAGGTATTTCAGGATAAAGATAAAAACTCCTCGCCGCAGTTCACACTGTCGACGCTGCATGGTCTGGCTCTCCCCAGCTTTTCAGTTGCTTCTTCCATGGTGTCCTCCATTGTTTCTACATGACCTTTGCTCACGTCCCTTCTGCCTGGAAGCTTTCAGAAAGGCTCTTCTCTCCCCTTCCTCTAGATACTTTCTATTTCATATCTTTAGATGGGGACAGCTTTCTGGGAAAAGTTCTGGGGGCATTATGTATTCCTCCTTCGAGACACTTGGTATGAGTATATGTTCATCTAATGAATGCTCATCTCCTAAAAGAAATATAAGCTCAGGGAGGCAGTTATATCCTGGAACTAGAACAGTGGCTGTCTTATAGCAAGAGTTGAATCAATAGGTTGGATGGATGAACCTCCCTCACTTCTAGTCCCCTCAACTGTCTCAACCTGAGTCCAAGTTCAGCCAGCTTTTTTCCCTGCTGAAACAGACAAGGAGGACCTGGAGAAAGAATCCATTCCCAAGATCGAATCTGCTCTTACCAAGAAACTGAGCCCCCCGGGGTCTGGTGGACAGACTGTCTCTGTATCTGTGCTTCCTAGAATTTGTACCAGATGAGTAGTGGCTGTAGCCCACCAAGCCTCAAGCTTTTACACAGTCAAACCTACCAAGTCCCTACAGAGGCCAGGGGTCTCTGGATGGACAAGGTGTTTAAACCACTCTCCTTTTCCACTAAGCACTCAGCTTCCCTCGAGAGCCCGAGGGAGACAATACTGGAAACTTTTCTCAGACCTCACACCAGCATCCAGGCCCTCTGCTCCCTATTCCACAAGACTATAGCACCTCATCTACCCGTGGGACCCCCTAGAAACCTACCTCATGGGACTGCAGAAAGTGTTAAGTAAGATAACCTCTGCAGTGTGCTGGTACTGAGTCAATATTTAAGTAGAGAATTAATTATGGTTTCTTTCTCTTCCCAGAGGGAATAAAATAGAAAGAAGAAAGCTGAGGCATATCTCATTCATGTCTAACTAGAAACCCAATATAGCTTTGGACAACGTCTCTAAGCAAACTATTTTTCTTTGCAGCTTTCCTTCCCTATATACATGTAAAGAGAAAAGTATCAATATGACAAACAAAATATCACTCCTATTTCCTCAATCTAGACAAAACACCTCTTCCTGGTTTTCTTCTTCTTCTTAATGTGTTTACATAATGGACATGTAAGGCTTTATGTCTTACTTGTATCAGTAACTAGCTTAATTGTGTGAATTTTAAGATAGCCTATCCTTTTGATTTCAAAAAAATTGTGACTGCATCTATTATGTGAATGAACTGTAACTAATTTAATTATTTCCCTGTTGCGGATGATTTCATGTCTCCCCACACTTTTGGGAATAGTGTTGCCCTGAACACATTTGTACACATTTTTCTACATTTCTGATTACACCAGGAAGAACTGAGCACTTAATAGGCCTCAGGCGTCATGCTGAGTCTTGGGGATTTAGAAACGCTAAGATTGAGTCTCTGACCTGAGAGCTTAGTCTAGGAGAGGAGGCATGAGTGAAAACAAGTCCGTAAGAAGGTTTGCGAGTTCACAGAGGGAATTTCAAGGCACTCTCTGAGCCCAGGAGGGGAGCTCACCAATGATGAGGAGCAATGAGGCAGAGAAGCCTTCTTGGAAGAGGCATTGCTTAGGCTGACCCGCGGAGTATTGGCCCTCACTCCTAAGCCTTGCCCTGTGGCAGCCTCCTTAGCTTTGACCTTGGATTTTTCTCCAGCCCAAGCTTTGGCCTGCTCTGCTGGAATGTGGTGTTCCCTGCTTTATTGAGCAGCGGCGGAGCTGTGCTGCCCCTAAGCGTTTCAATTCTTAGTGAGCTCACCCCTCCAGGCTCAGCACACCTCCATCTTCTTCACTATCTCCACTCCAACCACACCTGGCCCGTACATGCTCCTCAAACATGTCCCAGCTGCTCATATTCACCCCGCCCTCCGAGACACCTGGCTCTAATCTAGACCTCCTTGAGTCTTTGCTATTGTAGTTACAGTCAGTTGGGTGGTGGCAAATTTTAGTAACTCACTCCCCCCACCCCACCAAAACAAACAGGGTTTGCTGATTTCCGTGTTGTAACTGATTATTCTTGGAGTGATGTCAAGCTACCAACATGATGTCACTGAACACAGAATTGGGAAGAGACATGCAGTAGTTTATTAGTACATCCTTTTTCTGCCACCCAGATACAATGAACATAAAATAACCTTAAGAGCATACATAGTAATAAAATACAGTGAAATAACTGTAAGTAGCAGGTTTATAATATGTATTACCTTTGTTTTTAATATAACATATTTTGGGCTACGTATGGTGGTTCATTGCTGTCATCCCAGCACTTTGGGAGGTCAAGGCAGGAGAACTGCATGAGGCCAGGAGTTTGAGACCAGCCTGGGCAACATAGCAAGACTCCATCTCTTCAAATAATAAAAGAAAACTTAGCTGGGCATCGTGGCATGGTAATCCTAGCTACTTGGGAGGCTGAAGTGGGAGGACTGCTTGAGCCCAGGAGGTCTAGGCTGCAGAGAGCCGTAATTGCACCACTGCACTGGGCAGCTGAGTGAGACCCTGTCCCAAAATTACACATATATAAAAAATAGATAACTTATTTAATTGCAAGCTTACGCAACTTGGTTTTTAACTGTGGTAGTGTTTAGCAACATGCCTCTGGAGGATCTGGAGGCATGAGCTGGCTTTAGCCCCCCACTGGTTCTGATGAACCAGAAACATGAGTTGGGCCTGCTCACCCCTCCGGGCTCAGCACACCTCCATCCCCTTCACTATCTCCACTCCAGCTACAACTGGCCTGTTCATGTTCCTCAAAGATGTCCCATCTGCTCATATTTTAGAGCGTTTGTACTGGTGTTCTCTCTACCAGATGCCTCTTCCCCAAGATCTTCCCAGAATTCAGTTCTCAGCTCAAATGTTACCTTGTTGGACAGATCTTCCCTCAGCCCCTAACTCGAGCAAGTCTACCCCAGATGATCAGTCTCTGATCGCTCTCTCTTTTTTTTTTTGAGTTGGAGTCTCACTCTGTCACCTAGACTGGAGTGCAGTGGACGCTCCCGGCCACTGCAGCCTCGACCTGCTGGGCTCCGGCGATCCTTCTGCCTCAACCCTCCAAGTAGCTGGAACTACAGGCGCGCACTACCACGCCCGGCTAATTTTTTGATTTATTGTAGAGATGAGGTCTCGCCAGGTTGCCCAGGCGGATCTCAAACCCGCGGGCTCAGGCAATCCACTCACCTCAGCCTCCCAAAGTGCGGGATTACAGACTGAGCCACCGAGCCCAGCCATACCTTGATTTTCATTCCATCCACCCCATTTCTTTTTTTGTGGATTACGGAGTCTGTCTGGAATGCAAGGTGGTCAGGTGGATGGGGGATCATCCTTCCAGGACGATAGGCTGATTCTGCCTATGGACATTACAATGTCCCCAGTTAACTGGAAAACTAAGGGGCATCCCTTTTATTCCTTGTGTTTGCAGCAGTGGCTGGGTGATGGTCTTCTCTGTCCACTGCTTGCCCTTACCCCTGTACCTGGTTTCTTTTCACTCCATCTCTATTTTCTTGAGGCTGTGGGACTCTTCCCTTTTCCTTGTGGACTAGAGGCTGTGTGAGATGACTTTAAAGTGCACAGATGATATTAGGAGGGTGCGGTTCATCCTGACCCTTTATCCTCTCTAGCTGCTTCAGAACCACAGGTGAATCAAAGTTTTTGTGTCTACTCAGGAGAGATCCTATCCATCAGAAGCTTTTTAATAGTCTGGTGCTTCTGCTGTAGGCCGATTGTGCCTCTCTGTCATTGATGGTGCAAAGTATCAGCCAGTCGTCCTCCCCACGTAAGGTAAGGGTTTTAAGGAATGTTGGCACTGCTGTGGGGCTTCCAACTTCTCCTGTGTGTGTGTGTTTGTGGGTGTGTGAGTTTTTTACTCCAACTGTCAACAAGTAGCCAGCGGAGCATTTTCTAGAGACAGTCTTCATGCACTTTGGTGATGTGACTGCCCCTCTTTAGCAGAAAGCCTGGTCAAAGCCTGCGGTCTAGTCATAACTGACAAGGGAAGAAAATCACTTGTCGAGTCTCTCTTGTCCTCCAAAAAGCAATGCAGATGTTACATTAATTTAAGTATATTTCTGTATTTGTTTGTGTGTCTACTTATTTACTTACTTGCTGATTTATCTGGGTCAGAGACTCACTCTGTTGCCCAGGCCGGCATATGGTGGTATGATATCAGCTATCTGCACCCTAGATGTTCTGGGCTCAAGTGATCCTTCTGCCCCTTCCTCTCAAGTAGCTGGGACTACAGGCACATGCTGTCACGCCTGGCTATTTCTTTATTATTATTATTATTATTATTATTATTATTATCATTATTTTCTGGAGACGAGGTCCACTATGTTGCCTGGCCAGGTCTCGATATCCGGGGCACAAGCAGCCCTCCCATCCCTGCCTTACAAAATGCTGGGATTACAGGCATGAACCACCTTACCCGGCCCACATGTTACTTGTAAAGAAAATTTTATCATGAGCATGCCCGTGGCATGGTACCTCATCATTTTACATTTTTATCATCTATCCTTGAGGAGGGTCCATATATCCAATCTTAGGCCTGTTGAAGACTGCAATTTGGTCTCTTCTGCCCCTTTTTCTTCAACTTCAATCTTTTGAATCCAATGACATGGGTTTCAGTGTGAGCAAGCTTGCTTTCTCTGCCTTTTGCACAGCTGCCCAGTGTCATTCACACAAGTGGACACCCACACACCATTGATGCATGCAAAACCTTCTCTGTCCTTCCACATAGGGGAAAACTCACACAGGCACATGTTTGTGGGCACAAGCAGTCTCCAACTCAAAACCACACCAGCATAAATGCACACAGGCACACGCACTCACATCTAGGCACCCACCAACCCACAGATGCGAGACTGCCCACAACCTCTGCCATAAGGACTCTCCATCAGAGACAGACATGCATTGTGTACGCCTAGCTTTGGTCTTCATGCAATTGATTGACCAAGTCCAACCTTCTCTTGTGAATGACGGAAACCAGTCTCGTATCAGTCAAGCCTAGCAGCAGGTGTCCAACTGGAGCAACCTGGATCCACCTGGGTAAATAGGGAGCCCATGTTAGAGCAGAAACAGAATGATTCCTCTGGGGAGAGAGCCTTGGCTCTCTGTGAGGCTATGGAACCCTAAACTGTTTGACCACCTTCCTGAGGTTCCAATGTGAAAGCCAGGACAGCCTGCCTCAGATCAGACATGAGTGTTTCTTGGTGTGCCCTTTGAGGGAGACTCTTGCTTCTAGCCTGGTGGATGCTGATGCAGCCCTCCGACTCTTCCTGGTGATGTCCACATGCCAACCCAAGGTGGTGACATCCACGTAAGGTATCACACCATGGGAGGAAGCACAGTTTTGCCAGCACTTTGTCTTCGAGGAGCCACCTGGGCATTATGATTGGGGTTCTTCTGTGGAGACACAGTGGCCTCCATTTAATGCCCTTTGCTCGTCTTGCCCGAGCAGGAGCCATGAAAACGAGATGAACAATGGATGGGCAAAGGCAACTTTCTGGACAGAATTTTTGCCCAGTCTCAAACCTACTGGTTTGGTCATTTGGTCCTGTTAGTTTAGTGGCCAAAATGGTATAACATAGCAGGTTGGTTTCTTCTTCCTTTTTGTTTTTGTACTGCATTCTCTTGTTTTTCTCTCTCTCTCTCTTTTTTTAAGTTGGAACGGGCAGGGCCCATTCCTTGGAGAGACAGGATTTTAACTGAACTTGGTGTTTGTGAAGCCATACCGCCATCAAGCGTAAGCTGTTTCAGGCAGCGGGAGCCAGCCGGGCACACAAGTGCTGGCAAGAGAACAGGAGTAAAGGTTGGATGGGGCGGCAGGGGTCCCGAGAGTGAAACTGGATTAAATACTCTTGGCTTGCCCTTCACCTGTGCCCATTGCCAGAGTGCCACCCTGGCTCTACTGTGGAACACTCGGATAAAAGGGCAGGCAGTGGCAACCCGCCGTGGATCAGCTAGGGGGACTCTAACCTCCATTCCCGAGCATAAGTTGGCCAACTCCTAAAACTCCTAAGTCCTCTGGTCTATCAGGGAGGAAAGGGCCCTACCAGGATCTGTGTAGCCCCAGGCATGGTTACCTCAATGCTCCCGTTCAGGGACACCAGAGTACAAGTCCCCAGTCTGTGTAGTCAATGGTCCACGGTTTTGTTTGGTTTATCTCAAAATGACAGGGAAGCTCCACCCCCTGGTCTGTTTCATTGGGGGCAGTCACTCTGTTTTGTCCCAGGGCACCTGGAGCATCTGCTACACCCCACCCCCGAGCCTCCTGGGTGAGGAACATCATCTTCTTTGGCTCCTGGCCCCTGGTGGGTAAAGCCCTGACTTGAACTGAGTCTCATCTGTCCTGCATATCCTTGCTGATCTCCATGGCTGAAGGAAGTCAGGTGTCCCTGCAGCCTATCGTTTTCAGACAAAGTATCCGCTGGATGGCACTGTGGCTCCACAAATATCCTTCCATTCTCTCCCCATCCCCACCCTTTGATTTCCTTTCCCTTTTTTCTTTTTTTTTTTTGAGTTGGAGTCTCACTCTGTCGCCCAGACTGGAGTGCAGTGGCCGCTCCTGGTCACTGCAGCCTTGACCTGCTGGGCTCCAGCGAACCTTCTACCTCAGTCTTCCGAGTAGCCGGAATTACAGGCACGCGCTACCATGCCCGGCTGATTTTTTGATTTATTGTAGAGATGAGGTCTCGCCAAGTGGCCCAGGCGGGTCTCGAACCTGCGGGCTCAGGCAGTCCACTCACCTCAGCCTCCCAAAGCATGGGATTACAGGCTGAGCCACCGAGCCCGGCTTCGTTTCCCTTTTTTTCCTCTACCGGGAAGCAACTACCTGGATGTTCCCATCCCATCTCTAGCAGGGCTCCTCACTAACTTGTTCCTTTTGGGGCCCACCTGAAACAGCAGGCAGCCTCCCTGCTTCCTCCATTCCTCTGGATTCTTCTCTTCCTAGGGATCCTAATGAACACATCCCATCCACAAAAATCTACCCTTTGGGAGGTGAACTCATGGAGTGGATTACAGAGTTTTCTAAAAATGTGCACAGGTAGGGAAGGGGGTGGAATTCATAGTTGAGGGAAACTGCTAGGGGAGGGAGAGGCATACCTCATCAAAAAGGGTATCGGCATAATCAGCGTTTATATACCTAACCCTGAATTGTACCCCACATCTTTATAATAATTTTAAAAAAGAAATGTGCACAGGCCTTCTAAGCAGGAGCACACAGCAGGGCCTCTAGCTGTACTGCCCTGGGTGAAGGTTTCATGGCCTACATAGGCCTCTCAGCGCCTGGAGACCAGTTTGGAACACAAGACACTTACGGTCATCTGAATGTTGTATACCCTTACGTGTTGCGTGTCTTCCCTTATAAATTGGTTGTACTAGCAAAGTGCAGAGCTTAGTAAGACACAATCACTACCCATCAGGCCAGGCCCACCCTCAGGAGTTCAGTAGGAACTCTTACAGGAGGCAATCAATAGTGGGCGTGTTCTTGCCTTCTGAGTTATTCCATGAAGGAGAGCAACATTTTCAGGCAACCAGAGTCAGCTCCATCCTGTCACTTGTCAACTAAGATGAAACTTTTCCCAATATGTATGTAGTAGCCCCAAGGGCACATCCAGCAGTAGACAGGAAATCTCAGGAGTACTGAATTGCAGGAAGATCGGGAAACAAAGGGGTAAACTTGCATCTCTTGGGGTGAGAAGTCATCCTTTATAAGAGCTAACTACAGTCACAGCTCCCATTTTTCTGTGTGCATCTATGCTTATATGTGCTGTCAGGCAGATGTGGAGCCATTAATACTCATGCACAGGAGTCTGTATAAGCACCTCAACTTACACTGCAGGCCCATCTCGGCAACTCTCGGTGGGAATCTTCAGCTCTCTCGGTGGTTCCCTTTTCCTCTTTGCCCCTTTCCAGGTGACTTTCCTTTGGAGCTGTCAGAATAGGTGGTGGGGGGGTTGGTTCTGGAGGGGTGTGTGGTGTGGTACTGGAATGGAGGGCAACATCTTTGCACAACAGGCGTCTTTCTGGACTGGGTGCAAACCGTCACCTAAGAATCTGAAACGTCTACTTGGCTGGAGTTTCTTCATCTGTAAGGCCCCAGCATGTCACTTGAGTTCCAGATACCCACCTAACAAACTTATGCATTCCAGTTTGTTCTCACTTTTTTCTCACTAAGGTTCTTGTTTTTCACTTTCCATGTATATTCCCCCTTCACATTCATTCACACCTTGATTTTCATTCCATGCACGCATTTCCTTTTTTGTGTTAAGGGGTCTGCCTGAAATGCAAGGTGGTCAGGTAGATGGGGGATCATCCTTCCAGGAGTATAGAATGATTCTGCCTACGGGCATTACAGTGTTCCCAATTGACTGGAAAACTAAGGGGCATCCGTTTTATTCCTTCCATTTACAACCATGTCTGGGTGATTATCTATCTTCCTCCATTGCTTGGCCTTACACCTGTACCTGGTTTCTTTTCATTCCATCTCCATTCTCTCCACTCTGTGGGGCTCTTCCCTTTCTTTTCCTTGTGGACTACAGGCTGTGTGAGATAACTTTAACGTTTGCAAGTGATAGCAGGAGGACATTGTTCATCCTGACCCTTTGTTCTCTCTAGCTCTGACAGGTGAATCAGAGCAGTTAAGTATACTCAGGAGAGAGCCTATCCATTAGAAGCTTTTTAAACGTGTGGTGCTTCAGTAGGAGGCCAAGTGTGCTTCTTTGTCACTGATAGTGCAGGCTATCAGCCAGTCATCCTCCCCATGACACATAAGAATTTTAAGGAATGTCGGCTTACCATGGGGCTTCTAATACTTCTGTGTGTGTGTCTGGGTGTGTGTATTACTCCCACTGTCAACAAGTAACCAGCCAAGCGTTTTCTAGAGACAGTCCCGCTCATGCTCTTTGGTGATGATGACTACCCTTCTGTAGCAGATGGCCTGGCAAAAGGTTGTGGCCTAGCCATAATTGAGGATGGAAGAAAATCACTTGTGGAGTCTCTTTCGTTTTCCAAAAAGCAATGCAGATGTTAAATTTATTTAAGTGTATTTCTGTATTTTTGTGCATTTGTTTGTGTATCTACTTATTTACTTACTTGCTGATTTATCTGGATCAAAGACTCACTCTGTCACCCAGACAGGCGTGTGGTGGTGTGATGTCAGCTAACCACAGCCTTGACATTCTGGACTCAGGTGATCCTTCTGCCTCTGCCTCTCAAGTAACTGGAACTACAGGCACATGATGCCACACCCGGCTATTTCTTTGATTTACTTTTTTCTGGAGTCTGTGTCTAATATGTTGCCTAGGCAGATTTCGATGTCCTGGGTACAGGCAGCCCTCTAACTCCTGCCTTCAAGATGCTGGGATTACAGTTATGAGCCAGCTTGACCCACCCATATGTTACTTGTAAAGAAAATTTTATCAGGAGCTTACCTGTGGCATGATACCTCATTGTTTTCTGTTTTTAATCATCTATCCTTGAGGAGGATACATATATCCAACCTTGGACCTGTCGGCACCTCTGCAGTTTGGTCTCTTCTGTCACTTTTTCTTCCACTTCAATCTTATGAACCCAATGGCATAGGTCTCAGTGCCAGCAAGCATGCCATCTCTGCCTTTTGCACAGCTGCCCAGGGTCACTGTCACAGGCGGACACCCAAACACCACGGATGCAGGCAAAACCTTCTTTGTCCTTTCACACACAGAGGAGAAAACTCACACAGGCACATGTTTGTGGGCGCAAGAACTCTCCCAGTCAAAATCACACCAACACAAACACACCCAGGCACACACACTCACACCCAGGAACCCACTGAGCCACAGCTGCGAGACTGCCCACAGCCTATCCTATAAGGACTCTCCATCAGAGAAAGACATGTATTCTGTGCTGCTCGACTTGTTCATCATTCAATTGATTGGTGAT
>CAUYQG010088766.1:0-27137 GCA_963574415.1 Tarsius wallacei | reverse complement strand
GTGGCTCACGCCTATAATCCCAGCACTTTGGAAGGCCGAGGTGAGAGGATTGCCTGAGCCCATGGGTTCAAGACCAGCCTGGGCAACTTGGCGAGACCTCATCTCTACAATAAATCAAAAAATTAGCTGGGCATGGTGGTGCATGCCTGTAGTTCCAGCTACTTGGAAGGCTGAAGCGGAAGGATCACCTGAGCCCAGCAGGTTGAGGCTGCTGTAGTTGTGAACATGCCACTGCACTCTAGCCTGGGTGACAGAGTGAGAGACTCCAACTAAAAAATTAAAATTAAAGAAAAGGAAGTAATTGATGTACCTCTCAGTAGAATACTATGCAAACATTCAGAAGAATGGGTAGGCACAAATGTGGTAGATGACATTGTCTCTTCACAATGACTCACCTCCTTCCCATCCTTGCTGGACCTCCCTGCCCCACTGGCATTGTCCTTGGCCATATAGCATGCCTTGCCCATGGGATGTGAATGGGTATGATATTTGCCACATTCTGAAATTCAGTTGCCTCACTTGGCTGGGACCTTTGGTTCCAGCCCTCAATCACATGAGCACGATGTCCCATGGTGGCCACTCTGTCAGTTGGGATTCCAAAATCCAAAAAATTAATTTGCAGAGCCTATTGGAGTAGAGCCAGGTATACCCAGTCAAGCCCACAGAACAACAGTTGACCTGCAACCCTCACATGACAGAGCAAAAAGTAAATGCTTGTTGTGAACCACTGAGCTTCTAAGTGAAAGTGTTCATATTATCCAACTTTTAATTCAATAAATAAAGCATTGATGTTTTAAACTGCATTTATTTTGTTAATCATGCAGTATTTTTAAGTGTCCTAAATTTGGTGATAATTCTATTATAGTTCCAGAATTTGGAATCACCTGTATCTCTTGGAAAATACCTTAACTACATAAACACCAACCCAAGTCACCCACCCACACTAGGTGTCTCGGTACTTTTGGTTTTATTCTGGAGAAAGCAAGGCAGGTCAGCTTGCTTTGAAACAGGGATGTTGTAAAACTAAGTCCTGAAATGTGACTGTGATATGTTCTAAGTGGCTATTGTTTGTTGCGTAACATTACTGCAGCAACACCTGGCTGATACATCTAATTTAGAGAAAATTCAGGAGCATGCTAAGTGAAAAATGTGAATAACTTAACAATGTTATCAATATGGTTGGCATTTTTAAAAAACCATCCTTTACAGTCTGAGTAACGCTTGACTGCTATCCCTTGACACCAATAAATCAAGAGGCAGGAAACTGACAGAAAGAAGTTTATTTCTGAATTTGAATCCAGGGAGCAGAGCCTGGCTCCTGGCCTTTCTGAAATGGGTTTGCTAACCCTTCAGGTTTTATAGTCTGCTTTTATAAGTTTAGGGTTGTTGGTACCTATACATTGACTATGTGACTGGCAGAGCACTGTATAGAACTTAAGTTACAGCCACATTTTGCCAGTAATGACATTTATGGTCCACATTTCCTTACATTGGTTACCAGAGGTATCTCACAGTTTCTTATCAGTAACACCAGGAAGAAGTGCTAAACAAGCCACAGAGTGAAGGGAGTTAATAAAGTCTAAGACGTCATTCATTACTACATGTTGTTATTAGTATGCAAAATTTATACAGATCACAAGACTTATGATTGCATTGATACTATATTATTCAAATCTATGAATACTAAGAAAAGGGAGCAAATGGGGATTAATTTCTCCCAGTTAATTGGACACAGTTCTCAGGAAAGTTAGGGAGTCTTTGAAGTTACTTATTGAGAGTGCATGGGAGATAAGGTGAAATGCTCTTCTTTGTTAACTCTCAGGAATGTGGGTATGTGCAGGCCCACTTGAACACTTACCATGCCCTCCTCTAGGGATTGTGGCAATATTGACAGACAATAGTGGGTCTCCATAGCTCAACTAGCAATCCATCCATCCAACAATGCTAGTAATTTTGTAGAAAATATCTGAAAAAAATTAGAAAACTGTCAACAGTTGGCACCTCTGGAGTGGTTGGATGCAGGAAGAATAGAGAGGCATAGTATTTAGGTAATATTCTTTGCTGTTTAAATTTTTCATCAAAATGATTTACTTCTAATAATAAAATATTAAGAAAAGTCTCATTTTTAGTATTTGTTAGTTCAAGTAAGTTCAAGTATTTGTTCTTATTTTGATGATTGATTTTTATTGTATCACTGTACCTTTAAAGTACTATGAGTCCTGGTAGTAAAAAAAAATCCACAAGAAATTCTAAGGCTCTAAAAATTAAACACAAACGAGTTCTGTATTCATTCCATAGGGATGTAACCTGAGACCTAACCCCAGAGACTGTTCCCAAATGCTTAGGGGTGGTTAGAGAATGAAGGGGCAGGGATGAGTTGTCACCTGGGTTTACCTGGCTGAGTCACCAGGACAAAGACAAACTCTGAGTAGTTTGAACTCAGAGAGGCAAATATTCTCTCTCTTTCTCAAGGCTAGAATGGACTCTTTCTCTGTGAAAAACAAGAAACCATATTTATGGAGTGTTTGTCATTTTTATAATGAAAAAATAGTTTAAAAGGCTGACTTCAGGCAACACTGGCATAGAGGCTCAGAAACTGATACCCCCAAATATGGCGCTTCGATGGATGGAACTGAAGAAGCCTTAAGGGCTTTCTGTCCTTCCCCCTCTTGTCTTTTAGTCCTCAGTGTCTCCAAAGCATGGAATGAGGTTGTTCTCTGAAGTTCCTTATCTGCCTGAAGTCCACACCTGCCAAAGAACAAGACAATGACCTTCTGTCCCTCCCCTGAGTTTTTATTAACTGCCCGTATTGCAGGAGGAAAGACTGATGTCCATCAACACCTGCACAGACTTTTGCTGTCATCTGCTCTGTGGGCCCAGCAGACTTTGTCCCAGGTACTGTGTGTCCTGCAAGCCCATTGTGTTCCCCTAAGAATTATTTACCATCCTCCTAAAATCATCCACACCTCCTTATCTCTCTGTCCCCTAAGAAGGATATGTGACCAGCTGTACTCCCACTGTGTGGTGAAGCCATCTGTGATTCTGTCCCGCGCACGCTAATATATGTGTATACCATTTTTTTCTGTGAATCTTCAGAGGCAAAATGGATGCTTTCCTTTGGACCTTACACTGGTCTCTGTTATACTCCAGAACAAGAAAACTAGCGTTTTCTTTGGCCTATTCCTTTGTGATTCAAACCAATGATCTCCTTTTTCTTGGAGGCCATTGTCCCTACTTCTCCATCTCCAGAGTCTCTCTTTCTTACTCTTGCCTCTCACCTTACTAATTCCTGGTTAACTCAGGGCCCAGATGTCACCCATTCAGACACCTGCCCTGTCCCCCAAGGCCTGGTAGCTGCCCCTCATACTGGTTGCTCCAGTATTATTATGTACATGACAAAAGTGTGGACTGGTGCACTCTGCTGCCAGTACGCTTATGTTTGCCTTTCTTGCCCTCTAGGCGGTAAGCGCCTTAAAGTCTGGCCTATTGGCTTCTTTCTTACCCTGTCCCTGGCACCATCCTCCTCGTGGGTAGCAGATGTTCAATAGACATTGGTTGAATCAATGAAAATAGTGTGCCAATCTTATAAGTAATCTGTACTCAGATGTTAATGTTTTTCCTTTTAGGAATTTTTGCCTTTTAATAAAAAAGGGCAGAAATTTTAGATTCTTCTGTTAACAGGCTGGTGGGGGACCTCATTTTGCTTGGGGAGTCTTCTGATTTACAGGGTGACTAAACATCTTGATTTACCTGAGACTTGGGGGTTTTTTGGGATGTGAGATATTCAGTGCTAACGTGAGGACAGTCCTGAGCAACTTGGAATGGTTGGTCAGCCTACTTTTAGGTCAGTCACATAAGAACTACCAGTTTTTCTTATGTGTAGATCAAGACAAATGGTATCATCCTCCTCTCACTAGAAGAATTCCACAGTTCACATGTCACCACCAATATTCCCATTTTCCTACCTCAGGGAGTCATCACATCTCCATTTATAACTCATGTGGTTTCCAAGTGAAAAAATTAAAGATATTTATTAAAGTCTTCCATCCTTCTGCTGTGTCCATGGAAAGTTGTCAGTCAACATAAGGAGCTTACTAAGTGCATGATGTAAGTTCTTAGAGGGCAGGGACTGTGGCAGTTTCTATAGTGACAGGAATAGGACTATGTGAATGCTGCTTTCTTCAGAGACTTTTTGTGCCAACAGTGGTGATGAGTGAGGGAAGGGTTCCACAATTGCTGGACATTCTCCAAGTCATCACAAGTTATTCCTTTTGGGCTAATAGTCAAGAACCCCTAGGCAAACACACATCCAAGAGTATTTCTGTGCTGGAGCCACACAAGCTCTTGTCTTTGTTGAGCCTATAGGTTTCTACCAGAAGTCAAATTGCTTTCCTCAAAGGGGAAGTGTTGGCTAAGGCCAGCTGGTGGGCACAGCTGTGAAACAAAGGAATTTCTAGATCCAGGCTCCATCAGGACTCAGCTGTCTGGTTGGCAGCTGTGTGTGCTCCAGCTGTGACAGAGCACAGAGGGTTCTCCTAGACACAGCTGAGGCTCAACCAGACTCTGCCCCCAGGTTCAGTCCAACCCCAGAGTCTTTTCTGGAAGCATTAGATTATACCAAGAAGGGGTGTCCTCCAGACTGTCGTGTACTGAAGCTCTGGCCTCCTCACAGACTTTCTCTCTTCTCAATACTTTCCTCTGCAACTTATGTTCCAGGCCAGTTAGAGGCCCAGGTGGGAAGAGACAGAAAAAGAACATCAATTCAAACAAAGTAGCACCTTGACCTTCATCCCGCCAGTGAATATGTGTTGAGCACCTACTCTCAGCAATACATTCTCTGTAGGAGTGCATACATAACAGACAGTTGCATCTGTGACTGTCCCCATTTCTATCTGCTGGGAGAGGCTCTGAGAGCATTCTTGTGAGGATCACGAATAGGCTGTGGTTCTAGGTAGAAGTACATTTTACAAAAGGGATATGTTTGTAACTTTTTAAAAAATAAAACATGTTGAAATGATAATTATTAAAGTTCTGATCATGCTGGGCATGGTGGCTCATGCCTGTAATCCCAGGGCTTTGGGAGGCCAGGAGTTTGAGGCTCCAGTGAGCCATGATTACACCACTGCACTCCGGTCTAGGTGACAGAGTGAGACCTTTTCTCTAAAAATTTTTTAAAGGCTGGGGGGCAGTGGCTCACACCTATAATCCTAGAACTTTGGGAGACTGAGGCAGGATTGCATGAGGCGAGAAGTTTGAGACCAGCCTGGGCAGCATAGCGAGTACTGAGACCTTGTCTCTCAAAGAAAAAAAAAAAAAATATATATATATATATATATATATAATTAGCCAGATGTAGTGGTGCACACCTGTAGTTCCAGGTACTTGGGAGACTGAGGCAAGAGGATTTTCTTAGCCCAGAAGGTCAAGGCTGTGGTAAGTCATGATTGTGCCTCTTATTCCTTTATTGGCCTCTCCAGTGGCTCTCAGTATAAATGACCCCTAAGGATGGGAGTAGTAACCATGAACGATGACATGGCAAGCAACATTTGCCCCCACAGAAAAAGAAGCTCCTGTCCTAGCTACTATTACAGAATAGCAAACCACTTCAAAACTTAGTGGAAAAAGACAACCATTTTGTTTTGTGCTCAGATTCTGTGGACCGGGAATTAAGACAGAGCAAAGCAGGGACGACTGGGCTCTGCCCCAAGATGTCTGGCACTCAGCTGGGAAGACCTGAAAACTAGAAGTGGCATGACAGATGGAGGCTGAAATCATGTGGAGGTGTCTTTACTTACACCTTTGGAGGGAGGTTGCTATGGTCTGGATGGTTGTGTCCCCTAAAAATTCATATGTTGAAATCCTATCCCTCCAAGGTGGTGTTTTAGGAAGTGGGGTCTTTGCCAGGCTCTGCCCTTCATGGTTGGGATTAGTGTTCTTATAAAAGAGACCTTAGAGAGCTAGCTAACTCCTTCTACCATGTGAGGACACAGCTAGAGGGCACTGTCAATGAGGAACAGGCCCTCACCAATCAAACAGCACCTTGATTTTAGACTTCACAGTCTCCAGAACTGTGAGAAACAGCAGAAAAAAATTAGATTCACTTCCCCTTGAAGGGAATTTAATGCTACTGGTATTTGATTTATTTACCATTAATTTACATGCATTTAAAAAATATTTTCCTTGAAAAAATTGTAGTGCCAATGGTCCTTAAAAAACCAGAGGCAATTATTTTGGAAGTAGAGATGAACCTAGCAATTTGGTGGTCATGTGATTGCAAATTGGAAAGGGGATGTTGAGAGAGAATGTCTAAGGAAGGAGAGTCTACAGAGGGACTCTCCAGGGAGGACTGTTGGGTTAATTTTGTTTTGCAGTTATGTTAGCTAAGGGAAACAACAAGGCAAAGATACTTGTATAGAGGATGGAGCACCAAATAGAACTTTCAGGATAATGGTCTCAGAATTATTATTATAACTTAGGGAAGGAAACCAGTTGTCCCTAAAAACATGTTTCCAAAGACTGAAGCTTTATGCATCACTGAAGGCAAAGAGGTCAACAAAGGTATTATAATAGAACAAAAACTTGATGCTCTTCCCTGCATAAAACTTGTATCAATGTGAGAACAAAGTGTGATTCAACCTAGAAATGGGAAGAATGGTAAGACCTAAAGTGATTTGTTGTTGTGAGGATTCAATGCACATAGAGCTCTTAGCACACAGAATACATTCCAGTTGTTCGAATGGCTTGTTGTGGAAAGATGATATCAGTTCATCATAAGGAAGATCTCTGACAATGAGCTGTTAGAGTTGAAAAGGCACCTCAGATGACCAGTGAAGACCAGATGAACATTTTAAAGAAAAATATGGAAAGGATTCCCATTCTGGATGAGAAATTTATGTTTTAGTCTGTTCAGACAGCTATAACAAAAAGCCACAAACTTAGTATCTTATAAACAATGGACCTTTATTTCTCACAGTTCTGGAGGCTGGGAAGTCCAAGGTCAAGGCACTGGTAGATTCAGTGATTGGTGAGGGTCCACTTTGGTTCACAGATGGTGCCTTCTAGCTGTGTCCTCCCATGGTAGAAGGAGCTAGCTAGTCCTCTGAGATCTCTTTGATGAGGGCACTAATTCCAATTATTCATGAGAGTGTAGACTTCCAAAGGCCCATCTCCTAATGCCATAACCTTGGTGGTCAGGATTTCAGCTTACGAATTCTGAGAGGACAAAAACATTCAGACCATAGCAGTTGAACTAGACTTTGAAATGGTCTCTGACTCTGCCTGGACATGTGCATGTGTCCAAGAACTCAGACCATTCCCCTGAAGCTTCCTAGGTGGAGGTAAGAGACAGTCAGAAAAAATGCCATCTTAGATGAAATTTCCACCAAACTAGCATATATGTCAGAAATGGATTACTGTGTGATCCTGAGCACACTAGAGTGTGGTGAACCCCATCCCTAACCTGTCTGCAAATCACACCGGAGCTTTTATACATAGAGAATGCCCAGTTTTAAAGGAGACTTCACTACCTTCTCTTAAACCACAAAAGTGGTATATTTCAGGATTCAGACTTATTTGCCTAAAGCCCCCTCTTTTTAGTAAATTTTCTTGCTCCTCCCCCTTTTGAATGCAGAGTGATTGGCTGCACTGGTTTTGCTTTGTTTTTGCATTTTACCTGTGCTGGTCATCTTTGTTTTGATTTGACAATGCAAGTGTTAGAAAGCTTAATAATCTGTTACCTCACTTTAGGAGATTCTCTTAAAATAGATATAATGTGATTGTATGACAATGATACCAGTTAGGGGGCCATAGGCCTCCAATAGGTTTGCAAAACTTCACTACCAACTGCAGCCAGTGCTGCATGCATAGTAGATGCCCACCAATCATTTGCTGAATAAATGTATAAATGCACAGATGGACTGTGAAAATGAAAGGATTTTTTACCTCTCAGATGTTGAATCTATGCCATAACCACTGTGAGGGATTGTGGGAAAAAGACTTCAGACTGCCATTTGTAGACGGGATTTACTAATTCATTTACCCAAAGAGTGTAGGTAGGGTTGGAACCCAATTCCTGAAACCTGGATCAGCGTAGTCCTTTCGGCAACCTTAGGCACCAGCTTCTCCTTATAGTGTCCAATGAATCAAAGAGCCAGGTAAAATCAGACAGAATACTGGCCAGAAATGTTTCCCAGCAATGCAAAACTACTTTTAGAAAGGGAGCATCAGAGAAGATGGGAAAAATCATGATTTTATAAATATTTTTGTGACATCTGGGAAGGGTTAAGACTGTGACAGTCTCTTTTCTCTCCATGGAAGAGAGGCAGAATTGTAAATAGCTCTTCTTTTCCAGCTTGGCAGAGTTCTGACTTCGGAGGACACCTCTAATTGCTCAGAAGTAAAATCTTCCCTCCTTGAGAATTCTGGCATTTCACTTTGTCTTCGCAGTCTTCCCTGTCCTGCCCATCACCCTCCAGCAACAAACTTCTGCCTAACCTCAGGCTCTAGACACCCTTTTTTGGAAGAGATCCTACAGTGAATAAGCAAGTTCCAACATCATCGAGCAATTCTGAATTCTTCTTAGAAAAAAATGATGCTAACTGTAATCTTAACATGGATAATTAGCATCAAATATGCAAATGCCTGTTTCACACCGGGAGAGTTAGTGGTCAAGATGTCAGGGATTATAAAAACTCCAGGGAGGAAAGAACTCAAATGTCTCAGATGCAGAACCTTCATCCAAAAATGTTCCTGGAGTTGATTTCTTATCAGCGGCACTTCAAAGCCCATGTGGTCTCATTTCTTTGCTGCCAATACTGCTGTTGCTGCCACATACCTGAACTCCCCTCCAAAGTCAAGATGAGGTTATATGAAGCCAATAATTATTTCTAACTTGGGAAATCCAACACTCACTTTCTGTCAGAGGTTTAAAGGTGATCCAGTACCCAAGAGCCAGATTCAAATGCTGACCTGCTAGCAACTCTCTGTGATCAATTTCTACCCTTCCCTCAAGCCCAAGGTTCCCAGTAGGGCAGCCATCAAATACCACATGAATGCCCTGAAGTTCATCCTTTATAGCCACATCTTCTATTCTTTGCCTATAATTGAATGGTGGGAGTTTGTAGAAAGAATGCTTATAAGCAAATGTGGGGTTTTCAGACTGAATGTGTCAGAATTTAAGATTTAGAACATTTTCAATAAGTACTTTTGGAGGGGATTGACATATTTCAAAGGTGATCTTTATAGACCAGCACTTTATGAGTTTCAGCCCAATATGACTGCCTTAGAATTTTCTTTCCTCCTGTCCTCCTGATTCTTAGTGAAATGATTGATTGGAAATTTATTCTTAGAGCTAAAAGTCATTGACACACTTTCATTTCTTGTTTTAATTTTTCCCCTGTTCTCTCAAATCTCAAGTACAATTTCAGAGATGCCATGTTAGTCTGACTGTGGCTACTTCATGCTCAGCTCTATTCAGAAATGCGGTTTTAGAGAAGGGACACAAGGCAAGAAATGTAAATTACTGTACTCTGCCCCTCAGTCATCAAACATCCTTTGTTTGCATTCTCATTTTCCATTAAATGAGCTATTGTTGCTACAAGCCAGTGGCTCCACTACAGAATTTGTGGCACAGTAAACAAAGTGTAGAATGTGTGTAATGAGGGACTGCCTCTAATTTCCCTTAATTGCACATTGAGTTATGGCTGGTGTGACCCTGACAGTGGCACCATTTCCTCAATACATGGCCTTGATGTACAGCAAGTTCCTCTTCCATGACAGGTTTATTTCTTTGTTGAAGAATTGTTTAAGAGATATTTCATTGTATGTTGCAACGATGTAATTGTGCTCTGGCTGGTTTATTCACTTAATAGGTACGGTAATAATGATATGTCACTTTGTAGTATATGGACTCCTCATTCCTCCCCAGGTTGATTGCTTTATCTAGGAGGCATCGCATGGAGCCACTCCAAAACAACATCTGTGGGAAGATGAACTGCAGATTTATTTCTCTCCCTAAGCTCAGGGCTCTGGTGTTCAGAGAAAAATGACAGCTTCATATCAAATAAAACTAAAAAAGAAAGGTAGTGGAATCTGTGCATGGGATTATTTTTATGTAATAGTTAAGGTATATTTTTTCCTGAAAATGTTGTGAGAATGGCAGGGCAAATCTCTAGAGGTATTAACCACTTACCAACCAACTACTGAACACAAAAAGGGAGGCTGTGCATTGGGATTAAATGTCAAGAAAAACATTCGTGGTGTTGGGTGATTTCACCTACAGCATAGCCTTTAACCCCAAATTGTTTTTCTTATTTTTATTTTATGTTTGACATCTCCAACCTTAGTCTTAGCCTAATCTATTTTGAATGGTCTTCTTATTTTTTTTCTGTGTCTGCATCTGTTTTCTTAACTCTCTGTTAAGCCCAAACTGTATTCATCATAAAATTTAGAATTATCAACATGAATACAGGATGATGGGTGTAAAGGTAGGGAAGATGCAGACATTTAGAAGGGTCAGGTGGTTCTGGGCAGAGCATAGCAGGACTCATTGAATGACTCCCCACTGTGGTCTGCTTTAAACTGTTGTTGGCTTGGGTGATAAGCTGAGGTTGCTTGGACAAGGGGCAGGATTAGCACACCTATATTAGCATTGGTGGTAACAGGAACCTGACTGCTTTAGTGACATTGTTGTTCGATGCTCTCAGTGGTGGCATCATCAGTAGCAGAACTTTCATCTGTCTAAGCAGTTGCCATGGTGCCTTCAGTGGGTACCAGTGGCATGACTGACATTTTTGGTGTCGGGAGTGACTGGAGATATTAACCCAGTAAGCCAGAGAGAGTTGGGGGAAGAGAGCTGAAACACAGTGCTCTCCAGGCAAGCTAGTGTCCCATGGAAAACACACATTGTGGACTCTCTGAGCTATTGACTGAATTTTGGGTGTGGACTGAGAAGTTACTCTTCCAGGAGAGCCGAGAGGAGTAAAGCCAGAGAGGAATAGTACATATATTATGAACTTGTTGTTAGATTAAATGCAGTGGCACATACACTGCTCTTTAAGATGCCCAGCACATGTTATACATTAGCTAATTTTATTATTATAATGTAGCAGTTATAGTATTATTACATTTCCCTCTTGTGAAGCACTTATTACGTTCAAGTGCTGGACTAAGGTCTTTACTTGCATAATACAGACAAAACATTTATATTACAACTTTAGTTCATATTCTGTTGTGGACTGAATTGTGTCCCTCCAAAATTTACATATTAAAACTGTAAGCTCCAATCACTATATCTAAATTTAGGGCACTTGAGGAGAAAATTAAGGTTATGTAAGGTCATAAGGGTGAGGCCCTAATCTGATAGGACTGGTGTCCCTGTAAGAAGAGGAGGAGACTCCAGAGCTCTCTGTGTATACAGAGAATAGGCCAAGTGAGGACACAGAGAAGAGGCACCATCTGCAAACCAAAGGGAAAGGCCTCATCAGAAACCAGCTCTGACAGCACCTTGATGTTAACTTGAGCCTCCAGAACTGTGAGAAGATACATTTCTATGTTTAAAGTCACTCTGTCTGTGGAAGTCTGTGACTGCGGCCCAAGCAGACTACTACATATACGGAAAGCAAACAGAGAGATCAATCCTGCCCCCAATCTTCCTTTATTTTCCATACTTCAATTTTTTTTTCTTTACCTCCTACTCTACTACCCTTCTGGAGGGGAAAACCCTTGCTCCCATCAATTAAAGTTTTCTTGGCCTTCTGGCTTAAAATGGAGACCTGTTTGGATAGTTCTTTTCTCTCCTCTGCTTTCCAAGAAGAGCAAAGGAACACTTCCTTTTTCCGGAAGTATTGGGGCATGAGGCCTCTCTGGTCTTCTTCTGGGAAGGGACTCATGTTTTATCCCTTGCTTAAGTGTCTGCAGCAGGGTGACATGTTTGCATATTGCATTCAAGGCCTGGTGATTCCCCCATGGTGGGCTTGGGCTTCAACTCAGTCACTGCTGGGGCTTCTGAATTTTGGAGGGTTGGCTATTATCTTCTCTTCCACCCTTAGGAACCTGGGAACATCAAATTCCTGAGACTATAGGGAATGGGACCAGAGCATAGAGAGGGTAGGAGGTGGGAGAAGGCTCTCTCAAGCCCTTCCGTTTGGCATGTTCATCAGTCATTCTATTTCAGCAACTAAACCATGTTGGCCATGCAGACTGTCAGCTCTGAAAGGCATGAGCTCTGGGGAGGCCGAGAGTAACACCCTATGACCCTAACTAGTGGTGACTGGATTCCCCAACATTAATATTAAGGGGACAGTAAGAGAACTTCGCTTGTCTGCACTCCAACTCTTCTCCCTTCTTAGGGTCTATGTGCTGGTCTTCCATTCCTGCTCCAGGGACAGAAGCTGCCTTTCAGGCCAGTTCCTGTACTTCCCCACCTCAAGGCTCATGCTAACCCCCCTGCTTCAGTCCTTCTGGCCTTGATGCTTCATTTGCAAAGCCTAGCTCATGGAATTCAAAGAATATACTTCATCAAAGTGCTAGATTCTGAAAATTAGTGGCCACAGAGAGGACTGATGGACAGGAACAGGTCTGCTATCAAAACAGGAAGCTGTAGAAAGCAGGCACCTCCTATTGCCCAGGCTGGAGTGCAGTGGTGTGAAGTGTGGCTCATTGGAGGCTCAACCTCCTGGGCTCCAGTGATTCTCTTGCCTCAGCCTCCCAAGTTGCTATGACTACAGGTGTGTCACCATGCCCAACTAATATTTTAAAAATTTTTCGTAGAGATGGTCTTGCTATGCTGTCCTGGCTAACCTCTAACTCCTGGCCTCAAGTGATCCTCCCAAAATGTTGGCACTACAGGTATGAGCTACCACGCCTGACTCAGCAAGGTCCTTTGGCCATGGGTACTGGCTAGCAGTGCCAGCAAGCCACACAGATATCAAGCGTTACAGCTGCACTTGAGTGGATGCCAATCCAAGATGTTCAGGGTTTGGTGGGAACAACTTCACCAAGACAGACGAGAAAAGACAGAGGCTAGTGATCAAAGACTGAGTAGAATGAGACCCTCAACCGAAGACCAGCCAGGGTTAGAAGTGAGGTTTCTGTGGAATACTCCTCTCCTCTCTATTGACCTATTCACCCTCAGATAGAAGGCCAGGTGCAGTAGAAAAGCCTCTGAAGTCATTCATTCTTACCCCAAAATGACTAAGATTCAAATGGGATAAAGACTGAGAGAATGATACTTTAATTGGTTTTATAAAAATCCCAGCATAAAAGTTGATTGTACTGCAATGTGATAAAATGTATTTTCTGCTATAAGCAGACTAGGAATTTACACACAAAGTTGAATTTACTCATAAAAAATTAAATTCTGTTTTTCAAATACGAGTTTTCATATCCACCCACTATCCATGTTTAATATTTTAATCAACCCTGTGAGGAAACTAGGCTCAGAGATGAAATAATTTGCCCAAGGTCACAGCTAGTAATTGGTAGAGACAAGATTGGAGACTTTAATTTATTTGATATCAAAATTTGTGTTTCTAACCACCATACCTAAGCCTCACAGTTCTAGGGTTATTATTTTTACCCTCTGTATTGTTTTTTATTGCTAGGAGTATGTGACTTGAAAAGTAAGAGCTAGAACCACATCCTGTTGTGACTGTTCTTTATTTGCCTTTGTATTTTGCTCTTATTTTTCCTATTCTGATTCTCTAATCTCCTGACTTGGTTCCTTTTATTTTACCTGGCCTCCACCTTGCCCCTTCACTGAGACCTAGTTCAATGATCAACTCCTCTTGGAGCCTTCTTTGCTTACACTTACTTGTGTGGCCTTCAGGATGTAAATGGAGCCATGTGGAACCACCTAACCCAGCATTTCCCCATAGTGCCGGAGTCCAGACAGGGAGGCAACACTGTCCTTTGATGGGAAGCCCCCAAATGAAGAGTTCATTGTGATTGAGAGGTCCAGGAGAACTGAGTTTAAGATGAATGGAGTAATCATCTTCTAGAGAAGCAAATTTACTTGGCGGGCTTCCACTAAAATGGATTTTTTAAAATGTCAGATGGAATGAAAACATTTCAGACATATGGTGCATTAACGCAATGTTTAAACATTTGCCTTGAGCTGCATGAACGTCTCACTGAGATGAGCTGAGTGAGCTTGCTGAACATCATTGACTGATCACTGTCCGGTAGAGAGCTCAAGCTCTTGAATCTCCATCATGTAAAGCATCCCCAGATGCTGACAACAGATACCAGATATGTGGGATAATTTTACTGCTGAATGCAAATGCACATAAAAAATGAAAGGTCTAAATGAGAAAAATGTATCTGTAATCTCAGCCATTACCTTGTATCTGAAACAGGTTCTGCAAGAGAAGGACCAAAGAAGAACATTATTAGACATGAAGCAGTGTAGGACACGGGGAAGCCACCATCCTATTCTCTCATCTTCCAGAAAATTCCTTAACACAGCAAGTGTGGGCATTCTCCCGCCACCCCAAGTCTACAGTAGACATTGCTCATCAATCACAACACTTATTTTTCCTGCTGAGCCTGCACTCGGACTGAGCATTTTTCTCCACCCAGCACTTCAGGCAATACTGCCAATTGATCCAAGTTGGCACTTAGAAATAAACCTATTTACAGTCCCCAGACACAGGACTATGGTGGAGCAGTGGGGTGTTCTTATGTCTGATATAGCCAGGAAATGAGGTAACTGTGGGTACCGGGCCACTGGATACTGTTGTGATTTATTTCTTAGATTAAAAGGATGGCTCTAGGGGCCTTTGGGTTCTGGCAGAACGCATTAGAACTTAGATTAGCCTCTGTCTAATCGTACAAAGGGCAGTCTCTGTCCTCCAGGATGGAAGGCTGATTTGTATGTGTGTTCCTTTCTTTTTTACGTTCTGAGTCTCATGAACTCAGCAAAACTGCTGCAGGTTCTAGACCCACTTGAAGTAGAATGAGTCAGGAGCTTCCAGAGAACCTTAGGATTTAGATAGTCATATGCATGTTCGGTACTGCAGAGAACTTCGGGTACAGGTGTGTGTATGGTGGGAGTTTGTATTTAAGTCTCACCTTGTGTGCATTTGTGTTTTCTGAGTAGGCTGTAAATAATAACAGCTGCTGCTTATCCACCTGGCAAGGTCTTAGGCATCAAAGCACATGCACTTTATTCACCCTTTGTAATCATAATGCCTCTCTGGAATATGAAATCCCCATTTTATAGAGGGTGAAACCGAGAATTAGGATGCTAGGGAACTTATCTAAGATCATGCAAACAGTCCATGACTGTGTTAGACAGTTGTGATGATAGAAATAGATAGCAAGTCCTACAAAAGATTTGAAAGCAGTTTAATGATGAGATTACTTACAAAGATGAGGGCAGGATTAAGGAGCCAATAAGGGATGGCTCCAAGCCTCTGACCATGAGCAAGACTGGAACCCTTTACCACCCGAGTCATGGTGTTACAAATACCGCAGAAGGAGTGGAATCTCCTGGCAGGATCTGTGGCTTTTAAGAGACAATGTCCTTTCCAGCCCCAACTAAGTTCACTTGTGGCGATGGGGAGACCTGTGCCTTTGGGGTCTGGATGGAGCTGGGAGCCAGCAGACAAAGCAGCCCAGAGCTGTAGCCCACAGAGCTTGCCTAAAGTAGAGAAGCCATTCGAGGGGGCACAGGAATGAGAGCTTGTGGGGCATGGCAGGTATGTAATATTGCTCTGAGCCTATCCTTAGAACTTCTCTGTTCTACCCTTTCCTGGGTTCAGGGGGTCCAGGACTAAAAGCACAGGCCAGAGCTTGCTTTCAGGTAGAAGGGAAGAAGAGGATTCAAACGTCCTGATGCACCTTGGTGGTCCACAGTCATGATACACAAGTACTCAGCAGAAGCTGGTTGGTGCCATTTATTCCTCTTCCTTTGTCCAGTTCTCCCTTTCTGGGCCTTAGTTCTATGACCAAAGTGATGGCACTCAGTGCAAAGGAAGCTGATCCACAAATTCCAGTGCTTTACTTATATACTTGTATTTATGATGAGATGTGAGGTGGGTGGAAATTTACTCATTCTCCAGAAGAGGAGACTGAACCTTACTAACTCGAAAGTCAGTACTCTTCCAGTAGTTGAAGGCTCCTCTAGCGTATCAGTTGTAGCTGATGCTTACGATATGAAAACAATAAAGATGACTGTTGAAGAAGAGATGGCAGCTGTTTTCTTTTTTCTTTTTCTTTTTGAGTTGGAGTCTTACTCTGTCACCCAGGCTGGAGTGCAGTGGCATGCTCACAGCCACCGCAGTCTCGACCTACTGGGTTCAGGTGATCCTTCTGCCTCAACATTCCAAGTAGCTGGAACTACAGGCACGCGCTACCATGCCTGGATAATCTTTTTGATTTATTGTAGAAATGAGGTCTACAATAAATCAATCTCGAATCCGTGAGCTCAGGCAATTCTCTCATCTCAGCCTTCCAAAGTGCTGGGATTATAGATGTGAGCCACCACGCCCGGCCAGCTCTTTTCAAAATTGTTAAATTTATTCAAGATTTTTCAAGGCACAGATTACAGGAGCATCAGATAACCCCCATTCTGAACCAGAGAAGAGTTTAGGACTAAGACTCACTCTATATGCCCATCTCTCTCTCTCCGCCACATCTCTTCTCTCTCTCTTTTTCCTCTTTCTTTCTCATTTTCCTCTCTCTCAGCTCTCATTCTCCTACCCTGTGTCTTCTCTCTTTTGTTCTCTTTTTTCCTTTTTTCTCTTTTTTACCTCTCCCCCTCCCTATCTCACCTCCTCTCTCTCTTTCTCTGTCTCTTTCCTTCTCTTTCTGCCCAGTCTCATCTCTCTCTCTCTCTCTCTCTCCCACACACACACACACACACACATCTCTCTCTCCCCATCTATCTCCTGTCTCTCTCTCTTCTCTCTCTTGTTTTCCTCTCTCTCTCCCACCTCTCTCCCCACCCATCTCTTCTCTCTTTTCTCTCTTTCTCTGTCTCCTCTCTCTCTCTCTCTCATTTTCCTCTCTCTCTCTCTCCCACCTCTCTCTCTCCCTGCCTCATCTCCTCTCTCTTTCTTTCTGTTTCCTCCCTCCCTCCTTTTCTCCCTTCCGCCATCTCTCTCTTCTGTCTCTCCCTATCCTGTCTCTTCTCCCCCTCTCTCTTTTCCTATGTTTCTCTCCAATGCTTTCCCTTTTACACCCCACTCCTCTTCCCACCACCTGTCACTTTCCTTCTTCCACTTGTCTTCCCCACCTCCTTGCCCCATGTTTTTTTTTTTTCTTTCTCTTCCTCCTGCTCCTACATTCTCAATGGTGGGCAGAGATGTAACTTAGTGATCACAGGCTTAACATGCAAACCCGGATTCATGTCCTAGTTCTGTCTCTATTATGGATGTGACTTTGTGTCAATCACTTAATCTCTTTGCTCCTCAGTTTCCCATATATGTGAAAGAGGATTATAAAGATGCCTTCACGTAGTGGTTATGGAAACTCACAAATGAACATAAAGAGCTCCTTCCCACCATGACTGCTTCTATCTTCTTGTCCAACTCTCTTGCCAGCTTGCATCTCTCTTCCAAAGCTTTGGTCTCAGTGCCAGAATATTTGCTGACTTGTAAATTAAGAAAAAAGCCAGAGGATGGTGGATTCCTAGCTCAAGTTCTGGGAGCTCACGAGTAATGCAGCAGGGAAGAAGTGTGTTCGTGGGTAGAAGTGTGTTCAGGAATGTTGACACACGAAGTTTGCTATCCATGTGTGCTGGAAAATGTTGACTTTTGTGGTTAGAGTGCCTTCTTGAGGGATGTGTCTGCTGTGACTACGGCCTGTGGCAGTCACTGAGGAGACTTCCTTTTGGCGCAGAGCTTCAGAGACCCATGGTGAACTCAAGATGATGACTGTCCAGTGTTTACCTCCCAGGAATGGCCAGAGAGAGAATGAGTATGAGGAATCCGTGTGTCAACAGCTCTGGCCCCAAGCACTGCATTGTCTACACAGGCAGACATGAGCAGGGAGCCCATGGGCTGTAAGTGACAGAGACCAGAGCTCTGTGAGTGACAGTGACCAGCATGCTGTTAGTGACAGAGACAAGGGTGTTGAGAGTGACAGAGACCAGGGTGCTATGGGTGACAGATACCAGCATGCTGTGAGTGACAGAGACTAGTGCTCTGTGAGTGAGTGATAGGGACTAGGACTCTGTGAGTGACAGGGACCAGGGTGCTGTGAGTGACAGAGCCCAGGGTGCTGTGAGGGACAGAGACCAGGATGCTGTGAGGGACAAAGACCAGTGCTCTGTGAGTGACAGAGACTAGCACTCTGTGAGTGACAGAGAGAGACCAGAGGGCTTGCATGACAGAGACCAGTGAGCTATGAGTGACAGAGACCAGCACACTGCAAGTGACAGAGTCCAGTATGCTATGATTGATAGAAACCAACACTCTGTGAGTGTCAGAGAGACCAGAGAGCTGTGAGTGATAGATATCAGCTCTCTGCGAGTGACAGAGACCAAGGAGCTGTGAGGGACAGAGACCAGAGGGCTGTGAAGGAAAGAGACCAGCACTCTGTGAGTGACAGAGGCAGACCAGAGAGCTATGCATGACAGAGACACTTCCCTTTAAGATTAGGGGAGGCGGCATGATGATCACGTTCAATTTTCTTTGAACAACTGTCCAAGGACTGTACTGCAAGTGACAGAGACCCGTGCTCTGTGAGTGACAGAGACCAACACTCTGTGAGTGTCAGAGAGAGACCAGAGAGCTGTGAGTGACAGAGACCAGCATACTGTGAATGACAGAGACTAATGCTCTGTGAGTGACAGAGACCAGTGCACTGTGAGTGATAGAGACCAGCACTCTGTGAGTGACAAAGACCTGTGAACTGTCAGTGACAGAGACCTGGGTGCTGTGAGTGACAGAGACCAGCTCTCTGTGAGTGACAGAGACCAGCACTCTGTGAGTGACAGAGACCAGTGCACTGTGAGTGACAGAGACCAGAGAGCTATGAGTGACAGAAAGAGGCAAGCCCACTGCAAGTGACAGAGACCAGAGCTCTGTAACAAAGCCTCCTCAGAGTCACAGAGGTATGTGACACCCTTTGTAATTCAGGCAACACTGGAGAACGTCACAGCCCGGGACACCTCTTGCAGGTAATGAAAACATTTATCAGCTGCAGCACTCAGGTGACTGCTGTGTCCTGGAGTCCTTGATGCCACTGAATGTAAAGGAACCCAGAAGAGAGACACTTCCCTTTAAGATTAGGGGAGGCGGCATGATGATTACATTCAATTCTTTCTTTGAACAACTGTCCAAGGACTCACCATCATGCCCTGGTGAGACTGGCCTTCCAGGGCCGAGATGGGGATGGGGCTGTTACTTGCTTGTAAGCTGTGCCTGTGGACTCCTGTTTTGGGCGATTGGCCATGTGATTGTTAGACCAAGGGGAATGCCTACAAGGTAAAGTCATCTTTTCTGGAATGCCTACTTGTTAATTGATACATTGATTTTTATAAAATGCATTTGTATTTATAAAAGGGTTCTGTCAGAAACCATTTCCAAAAACAAGATTCTGTGTAAATATAAAAATAACACATCTCCATTAACACATCTTACATTAAAGCAAAATAAAAAACTGCCCCACTGATTACTGCATCAATTATCTGAAACATTAAAATAGCATAAACAGAATAACTGTGCTTAATACACTTCACACGCATTCACCATTTTCTTGGCCATATCTGTTTCTCATGCCATTTCTCCGGTATGTTCTTAAAATATATATGTATGTCTGCATATTTTTTTTTCAACATATTGCCGTTAAATTCACCTGCAGTCTCACTCTAAATGTAGCTATGGTTGATGAGAATATCCTCCACATAGCAGCATTTTCTCTGAGTTTGCCAGGCACTTTAGCTTCTGAAGAGAGTGTGTTTACTCACTTAAAAATGTTAAGGTCCACAGATGAGTCTATTAAATATGCTAATAATTTCAAATATAATTCCACTTTTAAAATAAAGATGTGTAAATATATCAACCCAAGTATTTTCATGCAAATCCCCTTTTTGCCTCCATGTCTTTTTAAAAATAGTTCAATCAAAGTTCTTCCATTAAGTTGTTTTTATGATTCTTTTGAATGTTTCTCCAAATTGAGATGCCATAAAACCAGAGCCGTCCTTATTTTCACTCTTTTTCAGTACAGAATATAAGCGTATCCAATTAAAAATAGAAGTTCCTTCAAAAGGGTTTCAGCACAAGTCGAGACGCTCCCAAGTGCCTTCACAACATTCCACATTTAGATGTTACACACAGCACCCCACCGGGCTCATTCTTTTATTTGTCCACTTCCTCCTTTGATATTTTAATAAGTTTAGTGATAAGTCGCATTAAGTCATTACTTTCAGGAAAGCCTGCACAAAGTGACGACTAGTTTTTGAAACAGATGCTGCTGTTTCTTCAGTAGACCTGCAGCTTAAGTTTTAAGTGGTCACTACCATCACTAGGGTACCCAACTTGAATGTCAAATGCCAGCAAACATTTTGTGCAAGATACATATTCCTCAACTTTCTTAAGAAGCAGAAGTTCTTTACTTGAAATTTTATTAAACATGTGCTCCCTCTGAGTTCAATGCTACTAGAAATAGTTATTATGAAGTTTAAAAAAGCTATCATTTAAGAGCATAAATAAAATGCTGATTTAAAGCATACGATTAAATTAGAAAATCTTACAGTAGGACGTACTCTCTACACACTCTGTGGAAGAACTCTCAAACTTAATTTCTTACCCATTTTACAGATGCCTACCTTACAAGTTTCCCTGCCTCTATAGCCTGAGCATCGGTGCTTTCTGCATCGCACAGGTTGTGGTGCTGTCCACGGTATCATGTGGCGGTAGCCCTGACCACAGTACCATGTGGTTATATAACCCTGGCCTCTGGCTATGACAGTATGTAATTGTAGTGCTGGCCACAGTACCATGTAGCTGTAGCCCTGACTACAGTATGATGTGGCTGTAACCCTGGCTACAGTACCATGTAACTGTAGTGCTGGCCACAGTATTATTTGGCTGTAGCCCTGGCCACCATACCTTGTAACTATAGTACTGACTGTGGTACCATGTGGCTGTAGCCCTGGCCACAGTACCATGTGGCTGTAGTGTTGGCCATAGTACCATCCAACTGTAGCCCTGGCCATGGTACCATGAGCATGCCAGTTCCACTTTCATGATAGGGCAGCCCCGTCGGACACTTCTGCCACCACCACCATCAGCTATTGGATGGAGTTAGTTTCTTCCCAGACTCTAGTGTACAAGATCTCTTCTTTTCCTTCAGAGAAAGGTGTCAGCTACCCTGCATCCAGCAAGAGTCAGGAGAATGAGGACAGGTCCTATCTGACTGTCTTTCAGATAAAACCGTGAACTCTTGTTTATTATGGCCTATGCATAGACACATAGACTCGATGACGCCATGGCACAGGCTGGAAGTAGAAGTAAAACCTTGCTAACCTGGCATGTTTTAACATTATGCCCATAATAATACTTTTATAAAAATGAAGAATCTGAGACGAGTATAAACCAGATGCTGTGCCAGGATATCAGGCATACACAGAGAGTCTGAAGCAAACCTGGGTCTATGCGTCCTCTATTTGGGGGTCACAAGCCTAGTATTCAGACCACCCTGGGTCAAATTCTGGCAGAATCAACTAACATGGGTAAATAACTACCTTTAACCTGCTCATTTGCAAAATGACACAGATGTCTGCCCCACTGACTATGTAATTCTGACTCAAAACACGAGCTCAGACATGAGGCAGAGGCTACTTAATCACTAAGCTCGTACCAGTGACTTATTGGCAGAAATGCTATAGGATAATTGAGTCTCAGGCTGATTTTTTTCTCATGAAAATGAAGCAGAATCCAAAGGAATCAGGTAGAATGAAAAGGGAAGAAAAGTGTGCTGTGTGGGGCAACACCCCTGCATACTGGTAAGTGGTTTAGATTTGTCTCATTATCCCTTCAAGATGGGAGGAGAGCCAGTATTCATCAAGCACTTCCTCTAAGTCTAGCCCTAAGAAACATTTACTCCTTTGTATGACGGGGGCTATACTGTTCTGACTAGCACTATCTCTGAAGCCACCACATGGAGCAGTATTATTATTATTTCCATTCTACAGATGAGGAAACCGAGGCTTCAGGAGGTTAGCAAAAAAGAGTTCATAAGGGACGTAGTCAGAAATAAAACTGATACTCTTAAATTCATGCTTCTCAAAAGTTAGAAATGTCCACAGTTCTCCCACATCTGGAATATTCACCAACACTAGGTAGAATTTATGAGAAAATATGGTTGTCCTTACTGACAATCTCAAACTCAAAGACCTTATTAACAACCTCAAAATGTTAGAAATCCTTAAAACCTTGCCATGTTTGGCTCATCTTTAAATTTATCTAAACAGAGAGGATTTGCAATTTTTACCTATTAGCATTAGCCCGTTCTACAATGTCTTTAAAATAAAGCATAAAACTGGTTTATGCTGAAGTTACAAACAAATCCCACGTCTCAGTAGTTTAGGTGATAAAAAATTGTTTCTTGTCATGCTGCCTGTCTGTTGCAGATCAGCTGGGTTGACTCCTCCTTAGTAACTCAGGGCCTCAGACTGAGGAGACAGTCATTGTCTCAAACATTGTCAGTTGCCAGCTAGAAGGACAAGAGAGCCCTGAGGGCCCGGTATCGCTTGACGCAGCTCAGAAGTGACACACTCATATACCCAGGCATATACACTGGGCAGAAAGAGCTACATGACCCACCCAGCCGCAAGGACGCCAGGTGGTACAATTCTGCCCTACATGTGGATGGGAGGAATGTAAATATTTGGCAAACCGCAATAATCATTGCTTACACAGAAAGTCATCACAAATGTTATAAACCATTGTTCTCTCTTAATTTTCATAAAATGACCTATTTCAGACTTCAGATGGTTCTCTCTACAGGATAGAGTCTATTATTAAGTAAACAAATCCTTGTTCACATATTGTAACAAGCTCACCTTGCTTCCAAAGGAAGAACATCAAACTTTAAGAGTCACTTCTGTCTTTTCTAAAATGTTCTTTTAAAAATGACATCATAGAGGGCATTCCTTAAGGAAATGTGTCATTTTCTTGTCTAGAAGTCAATGAATTCAAAGAAAAATAAGGGTAAGACTGAAAGGATGTGTAATAAAAGATCCAGTTAATACCTAAAAGAGGCCAAACTGGAAGTGCTACTGTTCGTTGTGTCATCCATCACTGCAAATGGCTCAGCGGGCAGAGGATTCTCTCAAGCTGGCGGTTTTGCCAGAGAAATAGATTAATTCCATGAATATAGCAGAATTATGGAGCTCAACATGGCAGTGATATTCCACCTACTAGCTCAGAACCAAAAAGGTAAGAACTGAGTGAATGAAAAAAATGAAAATTCAATCTTATCCTAATCAGTGTAAAGCTCAATAAATCTGGGAAATATTTTAGTGTTAGAATTTTTTTGGTCCCTAAATATTAATCAGCTGTAAATTACTGTTTTAGGTTATCCATTCAGCTTTAAAAAAGGGATTGGCCTTTTCATAGAAATCTATATTCGATGGTAAAGATGGAATGTGCCGTCCTTGGCTTAGTTGTACTTCATGGAGGTGAGCAGTCTCTCTTGTCTGCATTCTTAGTGTATAATAAAGAAGGAAATTGCAGCAGGCATTTCAAGTGCTTGGGACTGGAGACAGCAGACACAGAGACAGAAACAAACTCAGCTTTCAGGACATTTAGTGCCACACACACAAAATTCTTGACCGCATCGTCGTTAAACTCTTATTTTGTAATCATGAAGAAGCAGGATAATTCAATTCAACAAACAGTTACCGAGCACCTACTAATATTCCTACAAGTGCTTTTTATACTTCAAAGAACTATCTGAGATAAAAGGTATTCTTGCTGTGACGGCATTGTACTTGAAATTGCAAAGAAAATACAGGTCAACGAGAGCCGGCAATGAAGAGAAAAGTGATACAATAAATTGATGGATTGAAGTGATTGATAAAGAAGGTTTATACTTTGCAGGGTAATTCTAAGTCCAGAACAAGGGTTGGTGAAAAAGAAATGACTTTATTTTATATCTATATCTATATTATGTATATTTGAGAGCAGATAAAATATTTAACCTAGTTTTAATGACTATGTAATTCTGACATCTAAAACAGTTTAATTGGTCATCATATCAGCTGATTAATTAGAAGTTTCTTTGTGTGATGTTAAGTCGGCGTATCATTTTTCATAACTAATGGCACATACATGATTGAGTGTTGGTTAGCAATTCATAAAGTTCAGATGTTTTGAAAAATTAGTAGTAACATCAGATGATTTTGAATGAAATATCTTAATGAAAAAAGTATAAAGTCACATATAAAAGTACTTTATAAATTTAAAATTCCCCCAATTATTATTATTAACATAATCAATTATGGCACATCAAATGTAAAATAATCCTTTAATAAGACTTTCATGCTGGTTGAAAATATGTATGATTACTGCTAGCCGATGTGATTATGTTAATATCTGACAAAAGATACTTTAAAGAAAGAAGTATTATTAAAGATAAAATGCCTATTAAATAATGATAAAATATTCCATTTACCAGGACGATGTAATAACTATAAACTTGTATGCATGTAATAGCCTCAAAATGTATGACAAAAATTAATAGTACTCCAAGAAGAAAGAGACTGTTTCACTATCAAATTGAGAGATTTTAATATTTTTCTATCACTTGATAGATTATGCACATTTAAAAAATCAGTAAGGGCATAGAAGATTTGAATGGACCTGAAGAGTCATTTGTAGAACACTATATCCAACAGTTGCAGAACACATTTAATTTTTAAGAAAACACAACAGACTTATGGAAATTTATCATAGCTAAGTCACGATATTGGTCTTAGCGAAATTCAAAGGATAGAAACCTATGGCCAAGTCACTGGTTGTTCCTTAATCATAGTCCTCCTTCCTGAGTCCATGGCAAAACCCTATTATACAGTCTCCTGGCATCTAAAACATGAGATTTGTTCTGGTCAAAGACAAGTAGGTGACAGCGGTTCTACCTCTCCTAGGCCTGGCCATGAAAACACCTTGCGTGGTCATGATGTGTACTCTGCCTTTCCTCGTTACCCAGCTCTGTGGAGCAGGTTGTCCGATGAGGCCACAGGGGACAAAACCACTCGTTTGAGTTTCCTCAAGAAGACTCACCAAGGAAAGTCTGCTGACTAGTTGTTTCATGTGACAAATAAACTGGTGTGTGTGTATGCCAAGCCACTGAGATGTTAGAACAGTTTATGATGTCAAGAAGCAACTAAAACAGAGTTGAACAATCTGTATTTTCTGGTAAAATTGCAATTAGTTTAAAAATCAAGCACAAATAATAATGAGAAAAAAGGTATATGCTTAGAAGTTTAAAAATACATTTTAAAACAACTTATGGTGAAAGATAAGCAAAGATAAAATTAGAATGTACTCAAGCTGTATAATAATTAAAGTACTAATTGTAGGTAATAACTTAAGTATTTATAGGAACATAAATGTTATTAGAAAATAATGAGGGCTCAAAAACAACGAGCTAGATTTCTAATTTAAGGAAATAAAGGCCAGGCACAGTGACTTATACCTACAATCCCAGCACTTAGGGAGGCGGATATGGGGGAATCACTTGAGCCGAGGAGTTTGACTATGTAATTCTAACTCCTAAAACAGTTTAATTTATATCTATATCTATATTATGTATATTTAGAGCAGATAAAATATTTAAACCTAGTTTTAATGACTATGTAATTCTGACATATAAAACAGTTTAATTGGTCATCATATTAGCTGATTAATTAGAAGTTTCTTTGTGTGATGCTAAATCAGCATATCATTTGACATAACTAATGATACATACATGATTGAGTGTTGGTCAGCAATTCATAAAGATCAGATGTTTTGAGAAGTTAGTAGTAACATTAAATGCTGTTGAATAAAACATCTTAATTTCATTCAAAATAGCCTGGGCAACATAGCAAGACCCTGTTTCTAGTTTTAATGGACGGAAGGATGGGAGGGAGCCTGGCAAGAAAGAGAAAATTAAAAAGGAATTAGGAAAATAACAGCAGAATATAGATCAGAGCAGAAATTAATAAACTAGAAAACAAACACATAACAGAGAAGATCAGTAAGCCCAAAGTTGATTTCTTAAATTGAAATATAATTCACATGCCATAAAGTTCACCATTTTAAAGAGACTAATACAGTCGTCTTTAGTATATTCACCAATAGATGCAAACATCACCACTATCTAATTCCGTAACATTTTCATCAACCCCAAAAGAAACACTGTAACTAGCAATCGCCTCCCCTCTCTTCACCCCTTACCTCAGTCTCTGATAACCACTCACCTGTTTTCTGTCTCCACAGATTTGCCTCTTCTGGGCATGTCATATAAATGGACTCATACAATATGTGGCCTCTTGGGACTGGTTTCTTTACTTAGCATAATATTCTCAAGTTTCACCAATGCTGTAGCATGTGTCAGACCTTCATTCTTCTTATGGTCAAAAAACATTCCATTGTATGGATGCACCACATTTTGTTTATCCATTCATCAAGTTGGATATTTGGGTTGTTTCTACCTGTTAGCTACTATGAATAATGCTCTTTTCTTTTTTTTTTTTATTCAATATTTTTATTGTGATATTGTGGGGTACAGTTAAGGGTTAGGTACACAAATATGCCTCGTTCAGGCAGCCTTGTTGATAAGAAGTGTCCCCCATCCCCAGACAGGTATTTACTACCATTAATCCCTTCCCCTATCCCTCCCCCCCCCAAAGTTTCCCACCACTGTCAGCCATTTTCTTGTGGTAATACGTTGGATGATCAAGGTCTACTATATGAGTGACAACATGTGATACTCAGTTTTTTGTTTCTGTGAGAGGTCACTCAGTATTATAGACTCTAGTTCCATCCAGGTTGCTGCGAAATTCGTGATTTTGTTCTTTTTTATGGCTGTGTAGTATTCCATTGTGTATATGTACCACATTTTTTTAATCCAGTCCTCTTTTGATGGACAGCATGGTTGCTTCCAGGTTCTTGCTATTGTGAACAATGCTGCGATAAACATAC
>CAUYQG010088764.1:0-30416 GCA_963574415.1 Tarsius wallacei | reverse complement strand
CCACAGGGTGATTGGGTCCCGGAGCTGGCCACGTTGTCCCAACTGCCACGCTGTCCCAACTCACCGTGGCTGCCCCTTCCATTTATTCATATAAATGGGTGACTTGTGAGCCAGGGACACTCCTTACAGCACTTTGTTATTTGAGTTAATCAACTGAGGGTTAATGAGAAAACATTTCTCTTGTTTAATATTGGCTGTTGAAATTTTTCTAAAATATTTATTCCAATTTTCTAACTTAGGAAGCAGAGCATAGAAAACAGCAATGTTTTCTACTAATCAAATAAACATTTACTGGGAATTTACCATGCTTCCAGCACCGTGCCGGGCACTGCAGATACAGAGGTGACCAGTGCCCTCACGCCACTCGGTTTCTAATAGGGAGCCATGACAGATGACTTTACTGACCCTCAGGGCCCTGTCCAAAGTGACCACCCACACTTGACTTTTATAGATTTCTTATAAGGAAACAGCTTTGCTGGAGGGTCACCAAGTTATAATAGACGATCACACACACGTTTATAGGTTTGCACCTTGGCTCTGCCCATGATTAGGTGGGCCGTTTTCAGTTTCCTGACACCGGCATGGTGTCTGGCACATGGGGTACTTCACAAGTGCGCGTTTTCCCTCCACAGAGCACTGGAGCATGCCAGGCTGCCGTCTTTTTACTGTCCCAGTGATGGAGAGTGGACATCCTGCTGCCGTGGCCCCTGCAGACAGCAGGAAGGGGTCCCCGCGCCTACTTCCGGGCGGCATTTGTATTCGAGGGCGAGACGTGTGGGGAGGAGGCGGCAAGGAGCAGGCGCATCTGGGGCTCAGGATGCGGCGTCCCGGGGAAGCAGATTTCATGGGGCTGCTGTCGACTGGCTATGCTGCTGTTGCCCGGCCGAGAAACTGGTTGACCGGGCTCTGGACTCTAGCCGGGAAACCGACTCCTAGCTTTAAGATTATTGTGTTCTCTGTGGCATTCTGACTGCTTGGCATTTATTTTTATTGTCTAGGCAAATAATGTATGTTTCAGGTAAAGGAAAAACATTTAGTATAGATGGACATAAACTGTCCCACCCTAGTCTCCACCCTAAACTGAAACAATCCACAGCCTTTTTGGACATACTCAAATGTGTGTACACAGGGTTTGAACAAGTTGGATATATTATTCTGGAATCCATGTTGAAGGCCAACAATTTCTGAATGAAACTTTGCTCTACTCCCAATCCAAAGCCGGGGCATGACTCTGTTTCATAAGGCAAGAAAGTGCTTTAACAGCCACAGAAAAAAGTCTTATCAACTACGAGAAAACGGGACCATTTTACACACAATGTGTGTCAAAGTCTCTGCTTCAGCTCTCTGGAAAACTCCCTGACTCAGAGCCTCATTCCTCGGCGAATGAGGCTGGTTATACAGCCGCACTGGACACAACTCTGGGACCGAGGGAATTCTCAGCTGCGTTGCCAGAGCTAAGAGCACACCCTGAGGCTTCTGGGGTAGCTAGCAGGAGCATTCTTTGCGCAGTGCCTGTTACCAACACTCTGCTGAGTGCGCAGGGATGCAGCGATGGACCAGGAGCATGCCCGGCGGCAGTCTGGGAATGCCAGAAGCCCCTGGCCAGCCCCTGCCGCAGGCTCTGCTTGGAGAGGCTCACAAGAGGCCCACGTGGGCTGCTCTGCTCTCCTTTCCCTGGGGGCACAGCTACTTGGGAAGGTGAAAGAGAAGAAGAGACAGCCTCACAGATATGCCTCTTCCTCTGAGAGATGGGCAGGGGGCTGAATGCCTTGTGGGGAGAAGTTTGTTCCAGCCAATGCTCTTTGCAAGAAAGAGCTGCAGAAATGCCATAGCAACGAGTTAGGATGAAAGGCTGGGCCCGCCGCATCTACGCGTGGCTTTCTCATCCCCAGCCCCAAGGAGGGCACCGGTTTCAGGCGTGGAAGACAGAAGCAGGCTGAGTCCCCTCGCCTTCGTCTCCCCGCTGGCTCTGCTGTTGCTCATCTTTCCTGTGGGGTCCTTCTCTCTCCTGGAGGCCCTCTGCGTGTTAACTGTGGAGCGGCGGTGAAGCCGTGCCCAGCCCTCCTGCCCTCCTCTCCCAGGGTGCGTGGCAGGCCTGATTTAGTGGGGAAGAGCTGGGCTGAGGCTGCCTGGCACAGCGTGGCTCTGTTCTACGGGCCTTGGCTCTGCCGTGCGCCTTAGGACCAGCCGGGACAGATGCCCGCCTGCCAGGAAGGCTTCCTCGAAAGGAACTTTGCAGCTCCTGGTGGCGCGTCAGCTCCCAGGCTGACTTGGCCGGAGGGCCTCCCTCGTCCTCTTGGGGTTCAGTATTCCCTCGCCTCAGCACAACCCCACTTCCTGAGAGTCCTGAAGAAGCAGGGAAAGAAAACACAGCTGCTTTACTTCCCTCCCATGAAAACCAGGCCTCAGATAGGAGCTTTGTTTTGTAATTTCCAGAAGAAAGAGAGGGGCTCTAAGGAGAATATTTGGCTGCATCTCACCTGGAACAAATCTTTCCCCTCGGCAGGACAACACAACCCAAGAGACGAAATGGCATTCGCTCTGACGGGAAGCCAAGGACCCATTCTGGCAAAAACACTAAGCATGTTCGCTGAGAAATCCAAACGCCAATGCAGGAGATATTATTAACAACAGCAAGGTGTTCGTGAGATATATAAACAAATTAAATTCGTCTGGCTCCCCTGACTTCTGTTACCAAGTAAGGTCCGGAGACAAGGATTTAAAGAACCCCCACTCAACATCATGTCAGAGGAATAAACTCTGGCTGAGCCAAGCAGCTACTAGAAGGTGTATGCAGACATGAATCAGAACAAAGAACAATCCAAAAATACACACAGAGAAAGGTCCCCGCAGAGGAAAATCATACACTTCCCACTTGCACTCAGTTGGATTCATTGAGCGAAATCAGGCAAAATGCCCCACGTCGAGATTTAGGGCAGAAATTTTGGCTGCCACTGGCATCTGTGACTAAGCTACTCAAACACAGAATCCGTGGGATAGATGCGAGTTTCTGCCGAAACGCAGAGACCACTCCGATCTCACCTTGCCCCCAGCCTCCTGGACAGAGGCCTGAGGGGACCCGGTTCTCTCAGAGCTGCCCGCGGTCTTCTTGGACGGCAGCACAGGCCTCCCTTCCTCCATGGAGAGGGGCGCCGCCCAGAGGCCACCGCCCTGGCAATCAGCACGGCGCAGGTGGAGGCAGGGAGGGGCAGGGGCCCGGGCTCTCACCCTCGCTCTGCCGCTCGTATTTAATGCCTCCGAACCTGCCGAGACTGTGCGTTCCTTGTGGATCCACTTGGAGCGCGGGCCAGCAGCAGATCACGGACAACAGGTTCCACTGTGCTCAACTTTGTACTCTGTAGTATGCACGAAAGATAGACAGAAAGGTCGAGCATCACAGAAAGGAGGGGGTGCAGAAGAATGCCGCTTCTGAAACCGGCAGAAGACGGACAGAACACGGTTCCGGAGTGAGTACGAGGCCCTTCACTCGAACATGACGCTGCCTGCCACTGGCGGTCTGAGCTTGGCTTGGTCATCTTGCCCTTCCAAGACTCAGTTTTCTCATCTGCAAAATGGAGACGGGCATCACTACTCCCCACGATTTCCATCCGGCTCTGAGTAAGGTGAAACAACGCACAGGGCAGTGCTTGGCACGCAGACGGCTCTCGGGAAAAGTTGCCTCCTTCCTTCCTGGCTGGGGTTCAAACTCTCCTTCATCCTGAGAGTCACCAGAAAGGAAGTTGCTCCTTCCTGTTTATAACCATACTGGGAACAACCCTACTGAGGCGCCCAGCCCATCCTGCACCCTGCGGGGCCCTGTTCCCAGACTTCTGGCCTTTTGCCTAAAGAGGAGTGCAAGCTGGTGGAGGACCGGGAAGCATGGAGGGCAGTGGGATGCCACATCTACAACAGGAAGGAGCTTGTGAGGGCGTGGCTGGAAGGGCCCCCCTCCAAGTCCCCACCCTGTGACGAGGCAGCTGAGCGGCCTGGCCAAACTGCACCTAGCACTGCCCCTTCCTGTTCCGTGAGTCTGGGCCTGCCTATGGCTTCCTTCGGACCTTAAAATAGGTTTGAAAGCCCCCTGGCGCAGGTCCTAGAGTGTTTCCAGGGGGCAGGAAGTGGGAGCTGGACTTTCCCTCAGGAGCTCCTTATGGCCCTGGGTCCTCCTCCGGCTTCCAGAGGCTGTTCCACCCCAACACACAGGGCAGCCTTTGAGCCAACTGCGACTCCGAGCCAAGAACAAAGGACTTTCCCTGGACTCCACTAGAAATGCAGACCTCGCCCACCCACGTTGAGCCTCAGAGACAGAGCGGTGGGTGCTCGCCAGTGGCAGGCAAGGCAGGGCAGGGCAAGTGTCCGGGAGGGGTGCACAGAAGCAGGTGGCCGGCCGCAGCCACGCACCAGCTGAGCTAGTGAAGGAGAGCTCTGCTGGGGCTTGGCTGGGAACGCACATGTTGCAACAGCACTGTTTTCTGGCCCTGCGCAGAGTTAGTTCTCATTTCTGCTTTGGCAATCAAACCACCAGTGGTGAAGGCCTGCAGCGAGACCACCAGAGCCCTGTCCTGTGGAGGCAGGCACGGAGATGGGAGACTGAGTTGAGGGACAACGGTCTGTGGTGGCCGGGCTGGACGGGTGCGGGTTTAAGTCCCATCTTCAGGAGCTGCAGGGCCTTGGCCAATTTCCTCGGCCTCTTTGGGCGTTTCTTCATTCAGCTGTTCTCACATTGGCTAGGTCAAGTGTAAGCCTAAGACTACGAGAGACCTCACGATGCATATTGATAATCTCGGGACTTCTAAACATAGTGGTAAAGATACGAGGTGTGGCCAGTAAGTTAAAATACTCAGGAGAGATGTCATGAAAGCTAGAATGGTGCTAATGTGGATGGAAGCAAAATGAGGATAAAGTTGCTGGGAGACTCAGTTGAGACAGTCTGCATCTGCGCAGGAAAGGCTTATGCAACGTCTGGCAGTAGTGTAGACCTAATCAGTGGTTGCAAGTATTTCTTGCCGCGCATCCATTTCTGGATTAGCTCTGGCTCCGAGGGCTCAACACACGCTGTTTCTGAGCGTGAGTTCCCCGTCCCACTGCAGGACGTCGCCAGGCTCCCATATGGGCTCCCCCTCGGTCCCCTCGGGACCCGCACCTAGCTTGAATCCCAGCCCAGGCCTCGGCACCTCCCGATTCCAGCTGCCCCCAGGACCTTTGCATTTCAGTCCCAGTGGTCCCGTGGGACTGTGCTTTCCCTGCAGCACGGCCATACTTTGCCTTGGTGTCTCTTCCCTGTAGACTGACTGTCTGAGCTGAGCCCTGGTGTCCGGCATCTGCTGCCTCCCAGAACTAAGCCCTGTCCTCCAGCCCAGATGCTCGTCACTTCCCCAAGAGCAGGGCCTCCCCTTGGGGCAGATCTAAAGGCTGGTCTGGCTCCCCTTCCTGTTGGCCAGCTCTACCCCCAAGATTATGGATAAATGACATGGCGAACTCACAGAGGGAAGTGGCAGTGCTTGGTGCTGTCACAACATGCAGATTTTCGCCGACCTTTTGTTACAATGACCCCTAAGGCTACTTTCAATTTAAAATTTTCTGATGCACGATTCTGTTGTGTAGGTTACAAAAGCGCCAAGCACCAATGAGCAAACCCACTCACTTCCTTTCTGTTCTGTGCCTTCCAGCTTTGGCGAACAAGCCTGGGGTCGTTAAAAGAAATGCCGCAGGTGTGCGGAGAGAAAGGTGGAGAGACGCCATGGTGCCAAAAGCAGTTGTAGAGCCAGGTAGGCTGCCCAGTGAAAAAGGCTCTCCGTGATGGCAGAGACATGTCAAGGACGTGGTCCTACCCATCCTTCACCCATTCACCCAGCCACCTGGCTAGCCAGCCGCCAAATCCAGCCAAGCATGTGCCACACCACAGTGAAGGCATGCCAAGATGAAAACACAAGCTGAGCTCTAGGAAGCTCACAGCTGTTCAGGATGAAGACAACACAGCACAGTGTGAGTGGTGCCCTGACACAGGGGACTGCACGGGGCCAGGCAACCCTGAGGGGGCCGCTCGTCCAGGGCAGAACGGGGTGGGTAGGAGGCAGGGAGAGAAGAGCTCTTGGAGATGGTCTAAGCTGAAGCTCCAAAGATAAGCAGGAGCTGGCCAGGGGGGAGACAGAGGCAACAGCAGCCTTAGCAAAGGCTCACGGGTATGGGGGCATCACGGACTCCAGGGTCCCCAGGGAGGTCAACACAGTGAGAAGGAGAAGCTGCCATGAGTGATGGGCAGCAGGACCTGAGTCTGGAGAGGCAGGCAGAGGCGGGTAGGAGGGCTGTGGTGGGCCCAGGAGGTCCACCTGCACCAGGTGGCAGGGCTTTGTTTTGGGCCAAGGAGGTTCACCAGGTCAGAGGGCTGTGGTGAGCCCAGGAGGTCCCCCTGCCCTCCATGGGCTTGAGAACCTCTCAAAGTAGGCTAGAGTGACAGCGTGACAGTGCCCAGGAACAAACAGCAGTTGGTTTTGGGGTGGAGATGGCCATTGTCCCCAAGGCCAATAGTCTGTAAGCAGTAAACTCAGGATCTGAACCCAGGTGCGTTTGACTTCAAGGTCCACGCACTCCCCTCTCCACCCGGCTGCTTTTGGAAAGACAGACAGCACCGCACGTCCCGAGGACGGCTGGGCTGGCAGAACGAGGGGCAGGAGCTGAAGGTGCCACGCGCATCGGGGGCATCAGAAGCGGCCATACCCCCTCTGGTGCTGGCAAAATGATGAATCCCAGCGTGGGAGAACCAGGGTCCTTCCTCCAGAGTCCACTTTTCACCGAGGTCCATGCTTCCGGTAGGTGCCAGGTATGCGCAGCGCTCGGATCAAATGGAACCTCCTGGAAGGCACAAGGAGCACAGTCAAGGGTGACGGATTTCTAGGGGTGCTCTTGGGAAAAGGACGCTTTCGGGCAGGAGAGTCGTCAGTTTCCAGCGCGCTGTGTGCCTTTGACAGGCGGAGCTGGTTGCCAAGATGCGGCCTGAGTAGGAGGCTGCTCAGGCCCACAGCCTGCATTTCCCTTCTCCTCATGGTCAACAAGGGCCTACGGAGCAACTGTCGTGTGCCAGGCTCTGCGCAGGGAGCTTACTATTTAGTTCTCTGTGTGGCAGAGACTCCTAGAATCTTAGAACAGGACACAGTGGGATCGCAAATCCTAAAGCACACGCATATTTTATACATTATGTATATTAGATATATACTCTTCTATAGGCCTAAAAAACAAAACAGAAATCTGAACCAAAAGTTGGAAGTAGCCATCATTGTATTGGAATTATAACTACTTTTCCTTGTAATTTTCTGCAATTTCAGCAATGAACCTGTATTGCTTTTGCAATCTGAAAAAAGTATACAATAAATATTATTTTAAAAGAAAATATCAGAGCCAAGAAGGACCATGGGGGCCGACTTTCCATTCCCTCTTGAAAACCATGTCACGAGAGCTCTCGGCTTTCGTGGAAAGCTCAGTCCCACCCCACCGGCTGCCTCTGGGAAGCCAGCCTGAGGCATCTCTGCCTATCAACTGCACCTGGCTCATGGCAACTTGGACTTTTCAAAGAGAGCTTAGTGACGCTCTACATGTCCCAGGCCTTCAAATGAAAGTGGTTGAATAATTGGACATGACTGATCCACCACATCTGCGAATGCAGCAACTGGGACGTCCACCATGGCAGAAATCCTGACAGCCTAATTAGAATGGGCACCAATGGCCGTTTGCCGGGGCGGCTGATCTGGTCTCTAGAACACCGCTCAGAGTTGCCCTGCGGGTTCCTTGCTGCCTGCTGAGCTACAGACGTGGTAAATTGACTTGTTGCTTTTTGGCTGTCCGCCCAGAGAAGTGTGGTACTCTTGGGGTCACACCAAACAAAGTCTCCAATGAAATACCAGAAGGCACCAAGGACTGTGGCGAACTTTGCTGGGTACAGGCTCACTAGGGATTTAGGCTCAATCCAAGCACCCAAAAGCTTCAGGAGGGAATTCTGGGCAGAGTGATCACAGCAGAGTGCTGTCCTGAGGACACTGGACTTGCCAACACGGCCAGATTTTAGCCCTGACTCTGGCACTAACTGGGCGACCTTGGGCAACCACTTACTTTCTCTGGGTTCAGTTACCTCCACTTTCATTGAAGGAGTTAGGACTAGATGTTGTCAGAGGCCTATTCAGGCTTCCAAGCTTGTCGCCTATAATATTATGCTTTACAGACTCAGGCAACATTTGCACCCATGTGGACCGAGGAAGCTGCGTGCTTATCTACTACCTATTAATGTTATGATACCTGTTTATCTGTTAGCCAACTCAGACTTCAGCCTTCGTACCTGTGAGAAGGCTGATGGGTGCTAGAGGGAGTCTGCTATTGAACAAGACATGCTTTCTGAGCAGAACTAAAAACTTGTCTGGAGTAGAAATCCTGGTCTGAGCCACAGCCACACAGGTAGCATCATTTAATCAACTGAACTAAATATCCAACATTTTATATCTTCACTGATAGTGAACTAACATTAATAATAATGCTACAGCCTTAAAAAGAAACGTCTGTTTACAAAAGGCAATTCAAAATGATTTTATTAATCTTTGCAGTACCCTTGAGAAGTGAGATAGAGATTCTAAGGGTTTTATTTGGCAAAATGAGGCTTTAGTGATCAAGGAAGGGTCACCATTCTTCTTGGCCCAATGACCCGGGCACCCTCTGGCCACCAGGAAGCAGATTTGCAAGATTATGTCTTCTGGAGGTGTGCGGTTAGGCTCTCACAACCATGAGTTTCATTGTATTAATCTGAGCTACGTGGTCTCATGTTGAGTGCTTTATTAACTTCATCCCGCAACCCCTGCTGGTCTGTCGGATACTTGAATTTCACACCTCGGCTTGGAAAGTCAAGCACCGAATGTGAAATAAAATCGCATCAAACACAACAGTGCGGAGAAAACTTTGAGCCCTCGCCGTCATATCTGTCACTGACGTTCCAATACCTCCCTGGAGTCGCAGGAAGCCCCAGGGTTGCTCATGAAACTCTGGACCCTAAGAATAGTTTTCCGGCTCCGGGCCACATAAAACAACTTGTTCGGGGCTTTCTATAAATTACTTAGCCTCTATCCAAGTCAAAATGCTACCAAAGACTAAGTCCACAAAGAACGAACTAAAATATATTGCAGCCTTGGGAATGTAATGAAAAAAGTGCGTGCATATGGAAACAGGAAATGGGGAAATGCTTTCCTCTCCAGCAACACAAAAGGGTACAAACCGCAATCTGCACCACAATGTGGGGTGGGGTGCGTGGGAAAGCCTGTGGAACACTTACGGCTGTAATTCCGACTTTGAGACGTGCTTTTTCAGCACTAAGCCTCCCGCATGGATGGTCGCTGGGGTCTGCGGGCTACTAGGGTGCTCTGAACACATGGCTGGCATTTGATAAACATGGGTTGATCTCCTGGATGAATAGTGATCGTGGCCAGTGAGGGCGAGGACCCTCGCCGGGTACTGGAGCCCACTAAGCTCCCAAAGGAGACTTTACCCTGGTAGAGACGTGTGAGACAGCCCTGCAGAATGGACCTGCGGATTTAAGCGGTTTAGCTCTCTGGCTCGATTAGACCAGCACTCTCCCGAAACGCATACATCCTCCTCTCTGTGGGCCTGCCTCCAGAGCGAGCCATTCGCCCAGTTGCCCAAGTCGGAAACCTGGCCATCCTTGGCTGGTTCCATGCCACATCCAGCTGATCACCATGCTTTGTCTGTTCTGACTCTCAAATGTCTCGGGAACCCGTTGCTTCTGTTTTCATCACCCCAGTCTCTGTGGCCCGCTGTGGTGTCTCACCGAGACTCGTCTCTCACCAAGACACTGCAGCAGCTTCAGCGGGCCTCGGTCTTCCTTTCCTTCCACCCCTTCTCCGCCCTTCAGTTGCAGGAATATTCGTACAGCACGAATCGGATCGTGTCACTTTGGATTAAGATACTCTGGTGGTTCATTGTTCCCAGGAGAAAGTCTGTACTGTTTCACCCGGGACATAAGGCCCAACCATTTCAAGGTACTTGCCACCTCCAAGAGGCTCCCTGGTGCTCTAGCAGATTGTTCTTCCTGTCCACCTCCATCTCACCGACAACAGCTCATCCTGAACTCGGTCATGTGCTCCCAGGGCTCCCACAGGCGCTCTGCGCTTACCTCATCATAGCACTTATCACACCACATTGCATCTGTCTGTCAACACGCCTATAGGGCTTAGTTCCCAGTGTATGCGCTTGAGAGCAGACATCCTGCTTTATTTGTATCCCCAGCATTTGCGCAGAAGCACTACCATAAGCACTCAGTGCAGATCTGCCGAAGGAGTGAGTGCGTGAGTGAGTGGTGGTGCTTGGCACAAACACATCTCGGTTAGCACGTCCCTCTGGAAAGCGTTCTGCTTGCAGCCTTGCCCGCCTCCTCTGCTTCTTGGCAGCCTCCCCACCCCAGAACCTCGCCCCATCTGCCTCTGCCTCCTGGCCCCGTTCTGACCTCCTCCTCCGCTCCAGCCCGCTGAGATTCCCCCACCTCTGCTCACGCTTCGGCTGGCATACCTGCCCCTCCACCCAGCATGCACCGGAGTCCCGCCCCTCACCAGCTACCTGCCTCTCCACACTCGGGATGAAGCCAGATTCCTGGTCACCCGCAGGAGACCCCTTCCAACACACCCACCCCCTAAGGCAGTGGGATCCCACTTGAGCCCCCAGCTGCTACTTCCAGGGCCATTTCTGGCACTGGGGACTTGATCTAGAAATTCAGAAAACCCTGGCCACATGTGGACTCTGCCACAGCTGCCGTTACATGGCTCCACCTGTGGAGAAGGAATCCGCTCACCGGAAGCGCCGTGACTGGGGAATCGCGTGGCATGGTCTGTCATTCAGGTATTCCAGCAGCCCCAGCTTCTCAGGAGCGTGGATGCCATCACAGCAGGCAAGTCCACTAGCTGACGACGGGATGCACATAAGCCATTTTGTGTGTACTGCTATACAGAACGCATCCATTCACTCGTTTGATAAATATGTACTTGGTGTCTCCTCTGCACTCATCTCTCTGTTTCGTGCTTGGTTAGCAAAGGATAAACATTGTCCCTTTCTTTAAGGAGTTTTCATGCTTGCAGGGGAGGTGCACATCTGACCACGTCATTACAGAACGCTGTGCTACGTGCGGGCGAAGAGGCGCGCCCGGGGCAAACCGAGGACCCGCAAGGATGAAACCTGGAAGCTGGAAGGGACTGTAGGACGCTAGCCCAGCCCCCTCCTTGTGCCCAGCTCCCAGGAGGTGCTGGTGCGGCCTGGACCTAAATTCCCCCCAGTGACAAGAACCCCATTCCCCCGACCCAGCAGCCATTATGTTTGTGAATACCTCTCTTGAGAAATCCATTGTCAGAGTCTCAGCAAAAGAATATGTTCACCAGCAATCGTCAGAGCTGCTGAGCCATCCCAGGACCTCCTGCCCTTGCTCTGCGTGTCCCAGGCTGCTAGAGGGAAGATGCTCTTCCAGGGACATCTCGCTCGGATGCTCTCCGAGCCTCACATGCCTGCCTTCTACAGATCTGACCTTCATCAGGGAGGCGGGAATCGGAAGGAACGTCGAATCTTGGTTACAAGTAGAGGGTTCAAGTCCAGCTGGCCACACCCAGAAGACAAACCAAACAACTCAGTGAAGCAGGGGAGGGTGGGGGTCACAAGACGGAAGCTTTCTCCTTGGCCAGAGATGCCTACGGTCACCATTATCTAGGATCTAGGTAACAGCTACCCAAAAGTCCCAATCGTAGGTGACCCGAGGCTGCCTGCAGTAGCACGGAGAGCAGTCTCCTCTTGGACTGCCCCACGGGTTTGGCTCTGATGAGTTTCAACTTCTAACCTTGGAAGGTTCTTTGCCTTCTACCTCCAAATAGTCCACGCATATCAGACTATACATCTGGGCTCTCATTATTCAGGTGGTAAAATTCAGCGGCACCTATAGGAATCTTACTCTCACCGGGAAGAGAAAAACTAAGTGTCTTCTGTGTGGGAAAAAAAATGCCTTTTGACATGAATAAAAGGGCACAGAATGCCAGAGGGATGGAGTCTCTTCCGTCTGAAACAACTGACGTTTAGAGAGTTGAGACGCTTTGGGCTTCTTGTTTGTTTCCAAGAGCTCTCGCCAGCTTTGTAGATTTGGAAAGTGTGTCACTTGAAAACCATTATTTCACATTGGGTTTATCCAACTAGGCAGAGTATTTGTGGAGCTACCGTGGAACTTACTGATGTTAATACTTCAAGTTGCCCAGTAAATGATGTATGCCACCACTCTCCAAGGAGCTGTGGCAGCAAGTGCATTTTTAGGAACCCCGAAGAAGTTAAGAGACGATGAGGCCTTTGCAGAAACCTCGGTGCCTCGGGCTTTTCATCTCCAAAGTCCGTCCATGGAGACCAAACTCTGGGGCCACCCCCCGCCCCCACCATGATGCCTTCCCAGACCAACTTCTCCTCACAGCTTTTTATAGTTTGGGACAAAGCTTCTTCCATTGACTGATGATACTCTTTTTACCAGACGATTGCCCCCTGTTGGAAGACAGAGTCACATCTCCACCCTGTCGTTCTCACTGTTAGCACAATGCCCTGTCCTGCCTCGGCTACGTGATACTCGTGGAGAAAGGAGACGGGCATCCCCACAGCCGAGAAACTCCATTGAGTCTGTGTCTGCAAACCCCTCACATAACGCAGGGCCAAGTCAGCAATCTGAACAAAAGATCCGTCAGGAATGTCTGCTCTTCCGGCAGGGCAACACCCAAGGACACACAGATGAGCGAAGAAAAAGAAAAAGAAACACTCCCCTAGAACTGGACTTTTATCTGGTTTGGGATCTTAACAGGGTGATCCTGGAAAAATCGCCTTATCTCCCTGGAGCTCGGTTTTTCTGATGTCTACTTTTTTTTCGTGAAAGACAAGTCCATTTTTCCAGTCACATGCCAACTGGAATATCATCAAAACAGTACACAAATGCATGGTATTGTTGTCAGCAAATTGGCTTCTAGGCCTCACTTGCTATACAGCATTGCATTCCAGCTTGGTTGCCCAACTTGGGAGGTGACTTAGCACATGCAGTCAGGGAGAGCAAGGACTTTGGGGCAGACCCGGATTTAAAACTGAAATCCGCCGTTCACTGGCAGGGCTCTGTGAACAAGTTATGTCACACCATTCGCCTAATGTTTTCCGTCTGCAATCATATAGCACCTTCTTTGTTGACTGGTTGTAAGAATTAAATGAGACATGTCTATACTATACCTAGTGTAAATCCTGGTCAGTAATAAAAACTCAATAACTGACAAGAGTGGGTGTTTTTATGGTTACCATTACTAACACTTGAAGTAGATACACTTCTGAGAGTGACTGAGTCCTGTGTGAGGAAACAGAATAACTGTGAGGAGTCATTAGCTCTAAGGAAGGGCTGCTGGCCAGAACACGCCTCCCTGGAAAGGGATGTGACGACGGGGAAGGGCAAGAACGTGAAGCCATCCCTGCGTGCTGGTCCTGAAAGGGAGGGCACAGACAAGCCAGGAGAGAGCCGCAGAGGCCACGAGGCGGAGGACAGCTCTGTAAGGACTCGCTGGGGCAGGGCCCTACGCAACACAGACTGAGTGTGGGATGCTGGGAGACCCGGAGGGCCTCAAGTGGCACCACATGAGAAGAGGGCCTGGCTGAAGTCTGTGAGGCAGGGCGACAAGGAGCCCAACGGAGATTCACACCACAGTTCTGCTCATGAGCCCACCGCCAAGAGTGGCTGTTCACACACAGATGTTGACCGCCACAGCCAAGCAGGGAAAATGTGGGTCACCACGTCCCTCAGCGTTGTCTGTTAGAACAGCAGCGGGCATACATGCAGGGGGGCCAGGAAATGGAATTTATTTATAAAAAATTGTGCATTTATTCTTACATGTTTGCACTTCCATCACCTCCTTCAAAATACTCTTCGTTTGATGCAATACACCCTTGAGACACATTTTCCACTGCCCAGAAGTGTTTCAATGCGTCAGTTTGGGTGCCTTTTAGTGCTTCTGCCGTTTTTTGTTCACCTCTTCCATGTTGGCAAAATGTTTCCCTTCAAGGACTCTTTTCATCCAGGGAAACAAATTTAAGTCCCTCAGGGTGAGATCAGGTGAACAGGGAAGGTGGGGCCTGGCCTCCAAAAGGTAATTCTGTTTCTGGGGGGGTGTCCCCCTGTACGTTGGGGGGCATGAATGAGTCTACCTTTCGATGCAAAGTCCAACCACAGAGATGGATACTTTCATACAAACTCAAGCAAAGTTATTTTCCACATCTCTCCTTGAGCTGTTTGCTCTCAGGCTCATGCCAACACCTAGCCTGACAGAGAAGTGATGGATTACTTTGGATTGCACCACAGTGGCCTTCTGGGGACCCTTTTAAGCCTCACATCATCACACAACTCTCAGCCACAGGTGGGCATGAGGACCACCCGGGGACCTTCTGAAGCAGCTGACATCCCAGGCCCTCTCCCAAACTATGAGATCAGAATCTCGGAGGGCAGACCCCTGGCCCTATGTATGTCTCAAAGCTCCCCACGAACTCCCAATGCAGAGCCACATCTGAAAAACATCGATGTGCCCTCCTCCGGGCTTGGGTTTCTGTCACAGAATATCAGACACTGTGTTTAATTATAATAGAAATGCACATATATTTTTTTTAAAGAATACATAAATAATGAGGATTAATCCAAAGTGAGAAGTCTCACTCACCAATGGTATTTCTAATAGTCTTACTCCCTGGAAATAACGATTACAGTTTTTGTGACCATCACAAATTGTCTCTGCTTATTCAAATAAATAAGCAAATATATACACACATATGTATGCATGTGCATACACACACACACGCCCAGACGCACACACGCACACACACATTTCCCCCTCTGTGGCTGACTTGTTCTTTTGCTGATATATCTTGATTATTAGCCTAGAAATTTTTGACAAAGAAAAGTAATGGCAGAGTTTGAGTACTTACCTTTCCAGATAATAAAACAAACCACTGTATAAAGCTAAAGTAACTAAAACAGTGTCATGTTATTACTGGAACAGGAAAATTATTTGCTAGAATAGAATGAAAAGTTCAAATAATTAGCAGGACTTATTTGGAATAAGAAAACAACTGGCATTTCAAATCAGTGGAGAAAGGATAGACTATTCAATAAATAGTATCGGAATAATTGGCTATTTATTTTTTTAAAGTGGATTCTTATATCTCAGTAAATAAAAATTAAAGATGAATAAAAATCACAAAACTAAGCATGTTAGAAGAAATAATTGTGTAATTCTGGAATGGGAAAAATTTTACTAAATAAGATATGAAGTCTAGAATTCATAAAATGAGGATAGACAGATTAGACACATCAATTTAAAACCTCTCTAAAAAGAAAGAATAAAGACAAGTAGAATGAAAATGACAGAATGAAAGGGAATATGGGTCAGGCTGGGTGACTCAGCCTGTCATCCCAGCTCTTTGAGAGGCCGAGGCGAATGCATATTGAATAAGCCCACGGGTTCACAACCAGTCCGGGAAACTTGGCGAGACCTCATCTCCACAATAAATCAAAAAATTAGCCGCACCTGTAGTTTCGGCTCCTTAGAAGGCTGAGGTGGAAGGATCGCCGGAGCCCAACAGGTCAAGGCTGCGGTGGCCGGGAGTGTGCCACTGCCCTCCAGCCTGGGCGACAGAGTGAGTCTCCAACTCAAAAAAAAAAAAGCAAGCAAGAAAGGGAATATGTATAACATGGATTAAAAAGATTAATAGAATCGGGTGGGCAGAGACCCACGAGCGGATCTCAGAGCTGCAGCTGCCAGAACTGAAGAAAAGGCAGCCGAGGAGGTCGCACCGTCCCTCATTGGAGTAAATAACGCAACCGACGCCCTCAGTGACCATGTGTGCCCTGAAGCCTGGCAAGTCGCTCTTTCTGGCACTCCGGTCTTGAAAGAAAAATAAAATCCCTTTTCCCGTCAAAAAGAAAAATTAAAAAAAAGGATTAACATCATACTATAAAGCGTTTCTATATATCAGTAAGAAACTGACAAGCAGCAAAACTAGACAAGGCCATGAACTGGTAAATTGACAGATGAACAAACATGAACTGCAAAAGTATGAAAAAATATTTTCAACTCAATACTCAGAGACTCAAATTAAAACAAGGCTGCCATTTTTTTTCACTCATAATATTGGGGAAATGTTTTAAAAGATTAACATCAAGAAATGATAACTATTTGAAGAAACAATTCTTCTCATACTTTGGGAGAAAGGTATATTGATAGTTTTTAAAATGTCAACTTAGTAAATCCTCTAATATAGAAATTTCTATCTGTTGATTTAGCAATTTCATTCCTAAGCATCTGTCCTACAGAAAGCAAATACAAAACAAGTGAGCATTAAAGTGTGTGTGTATGTATGTGTGTGTGTGTAGACATATATATGTATTAGAATTTTTTGTAATAAAAAAAGGAAACATTTTAATGACCCTCAGTAAATGGTTAAATAAATAAGATATAGTTATATCATAAATCCCATGCAGCCATTAAAAAAAATTAGGTGATTTATAAGAACGGATGTAAAAGTTATGATGACATGTCCATTGTGAAAAACTAGGTCCGAAACAGTGTACAAATTAGAATCCTTTCTTTTGTGTAAAAGAAAGACAAACACACACTTTTAAACACATAGAGAAAGGACTAGAAGAAATAGCAGACTTTTAACAGAGACACTTCTAGGGAAGGAAGTGAGATTTCAAGCTTGAGAGTATGAGGCTTTGAAGAAAACTTTCTAACACCATATTTTTATATATTTTTATAATACATAGTTATTAATTTTCTAATTTTTAAAATAATGAAAAAAGTTTTCTCCTTGTTCTAATGCGTGTGTTTAAATTGTGAGTCTGTCTTCCTTCTTGTCAACCTGTGCTTCCTTTCTTCTGAACAGCCTGTTCCTGCACTTTGCCCATTTTTATTCCATTTTTTTCTTCATATTGAATATACTACTTACAATTTTTAAAAAGTATATTTTACTCCATTACTTAAGTGTGGCAAATGGTTTTTTCTATTTGTCATTGTATCTTTATTTCACTCATATTATTTTAGCCACAGTTTTTTTTACATCTTAGGTAACTAAATGTATCAATCTTTTTTCTGCATAGCTTCCGAGTTTGGTGTCATGCTTTAAAAGATCTTTTCTATGTCAAGATTATTAAATAATTAACCAATTTAAAATTTATCTTTATGGTTGAATACTTAATATGTTTAAGTATTAAGGTTACGTTAACCCGGAGTTTATTTGGAGGCAGGAATCAAGCTTTATTTTTCCTTTCCAATGGTCAGTCATTTATCCCAGTTGCCCTAGGATCCATTGTCATTCTGTTGGCTCTGTTTCTGAACTCTTTATTTTTTCTTGTTGATCTCTCTAGCATTGTGTCAGTATTTTAATGATTGTATTTCGTGACATTTGTTAATGTCTAGTATGACTAAATGTCCTCCCTCACATTGCTTTTCCCCCAGAAATTGCATGAATATTCTTATTTTTTAATTTTAAAAGTTTATCATGGGATAAGATGTTATAGACTTACTTCTCCCTCTTCCTCGCCTCTAAATATAGTAAAAGATTGAATGTTTTTCCTCTGAGATTGGGAACAAGAGAAAAATGCCTTGCCAACATAGTGCTGAGAGTTTTAGCCAGTGCAATAGGACAAGAAAAAGAAATAAGAGTCATACAGATTGGAAAGGGAAAAATAAAACTCACTATTTACAGATGACATGATGGTTTATGTAGAAAATCCCAAGGAATTTACCGAAAAAATAAAAAAGAAACAAAGAAACCTAGAACTGGTAAATGGGTTCTGCATGATTTAATATTAACATAAAAAATTAATTGCATTTCTCTATATTAACAATATACATGTGGGCACTAATATTTAACAATGCAATAGCATTCACAATTGCTCTGAAGAAAATGAAAAACTTAGGTATAAATTTAACAAAATATGTACAGAATCTATATGTTGAAAATTGTAAAATCTTAGGGAAAAAAACAAAACAAAGAAGACCTAAATAACTGTAAACCATTTCCATGTTCAAGGGTTGGAAGACTCAACATGTAAAGATGTCACTTCTCCCCAAATTAAACTACATATTGGACAGAATCTCTTTCAAATTCCTAGCAAGTTTTCTGTAGACATAGGCAAATTCATTCTGAAGTTTACATAAAAAGTAAAAAACCCAAGGGTAACCAAAGCAGTTTTGAAAATATCTAAAGCTAAATTAGGAGAAGTAATTCTACCTGGCGTGTGGCTTATTCTATAGCTGTATAACCAGGTATTGTCAGAGGGCTAGACGCAGCAATGGAAGAGAAAGGAGAACCAAGAGACAGGATCGCACAAACATGCCCAACTGATCTTTTGACAAAGGCGCAAACCCATGTGAATGATGGAGGGACAGGACAGCCTTTTGAACAAACGGCTAAATGGGCTAAACAAATACATAAATACATTCTATCTAAACCTGACATAATGTACACAATTAACTAAAAATGGACTGATGACGTAAATGTAAAGTGTAAAACTATAAATCTTTCAGAAAAAATAGGAGACAATCTTTAGGAGCTAGTGCTAGTCAAAAAATGATTCCATTTTGCACTAAAAGCACAGTCCATAAAAGGAAAAATGAGTAAATTACACTTTATCAAAATTAAACACTTTGGGTTTTGAGAGACCCTAGTAAGAGGATGAAATGAAAAATTACAGAGTGGGAGAAAATATCTGTAAAGCATACATCTGATAAAGGACTTATATCTAGAATATATAAAGAACTCACAACACAGCAGTAAAAAAAATGATCTAATTTGAAAGTAGGCAAAAAATATGAATAGACATTTCACAGAAGAGGGTATACAGATGACAACATAAAAAATGCACAAATGCAATTAAAAAACACAATGAAATACTATGCAGCTATAAAGAAGAATGAAATAATGTCCTTTTCAGCAACATGGTTGCAGCTGGAGGCCATTATTCTAAATGGACTAACAGAAACAGGAAATTGAATGCCACGTGTACTCACTTAATGTGGAAACCAAACACTGGGTACACAAGGACATAAGGTAGAAACAGCAGACACCGGGGACTATTGAAGGAGGAGGGGAGAAGAAGGGAAAGGACTGAAAACTACCCGGTGGGTCCCAGCACGTTTGGAGGATGGGCTTAACCATTTGGAGGATGGGTCTAAACCTTGCCATCACGCAATATGCCCATGCAGCAAACCTGCACATGGACCCCTGGAAACTAAAGATAAAAAAAAAAAATTTAAAAACCACAATGCCAATGCAAATTAAAAGCACAGTGAGATATCGTTACCCATCTATCAGAATGACTAAAATGAAAAAATGATAACAACACCAAATACTGGCAAGGATGCAGAAAAACTCCATTACTCATACATTGCTGGTGGTAATATAAAATGCCACGGCCACTTCAGAAAATAGTTCGGCAGTTTCTTTCAAAAGTAAAGATGGACTTATCCAAACATGGCACTCTTGAGCATTTATCCCAGATAAATGAAAATTTATGTTCAAGCAGAAGCTTGTACACAAACGTTCACAGCATCTTTATTTGTAATAGTCAAAAATTGGCAACTACCCAAATGTCCCCCAATGTATAAATGGGTGAATAGTTACGCAAACCATGGCATGTTCTTATTATGCAATACTACTCAGGACCCAAAAAGGAACCAATGACTGATACATGCAACAGGTTGGATGGATCTCAAGATTATTATGTTGAGTGGAAAAAAGCCAGTATCATAAGGTTACGTACTGCATGATTCCATCTGCATTCCATTCTCGACATAAAATTATGTCGACGGACAACAGAGCATGGGATCCAGGGGCTAAGAAGTGTGGCTGCAGAGGGGTAGTACAGGCCGCCTCGTGGTGCTGACATAGCTGGGCACTTTGATTGTGGTGGCTGTTACATGAAGCGAGGCACTGGGTGGTCGTTCCATGAAGCCAACCTGGTAAAAACTGCATACAATGACACACACAAAACTTAGTACATGTATACCTTAAAAAATATGAATGTTGGCCAGGCTCGGTGGCTCAGCCTGTAATCCCAGCACTTTGGGAGGCCCAGGTGAGTGGATTGCCTGAGCCTGCGCATTAGAAACCCGCCTGGGCAACTTGGCGAGACCTCATCTCTAAATCAAAAACGAGCCGGGCGTGGTGGCACGCGCCTGTAGTTCCAGCTACTCGGAAGGCTGAGGCGGAAGGATCGCCGGAGCCCAGCAGGTCGAGGCTGCAGTGGCTGGGAGCGGCCCCTACACTCCAATCTGGGTGACAGAGTGAGACTCCAACTTAAAAAAAAAAAAAAAGAATGTCTGTGGATCGTACCAATGTCAATTCCCTGTTACCAGTTATTCTTTGATAGTTGGAAAGTTTGCATCATTCTTTGTTTAAAAAATCCACATGACTAGACCAAAAAATAATTTTGATGAGAACAGTCTGCTAAATGTCAATTCATAGATGAAAGTCTCATGAAATTAGCATTCTTACTCAAAATGTATGGATAAAGCAAGGGAACCGATCATTCCCATTTTGCTCTCAAGAGTGATTGTATTGTTCACCCCGAACGTCCTAGAAAAGTATTGGCCTCTGTAATCTGGGGAGCCTGAGATTTGAAGCACCCTAGGCTTAGGATCCCTGCAAAGGTCACCTAACTTCAATTTCTCCTTAAATAGAACTTTAAAACTAGTCACAGTTGTATCGAGCATTGAACTAGTCAACGGCCTGTTGCACAGTGGAAGGTAAGAAGAGGACTCACAGGAAATGAGAAAATGCGGCCACAGGCTAGACTGCTTAAGACACGGGACAGGATACACCATTATGCTTTTTAGCCTTTGGAACTGCGTGTGGGGCAACAAGAAAAAAATCGCCAGGAGAATGCAGATCTGGAACACAGATAGCTCGATGGAAGTATTTATCGAACACTTAGCTAGGCGCCTGCAGTGTGACTGAGCTCTGGGTTTGCCAGGGAGACCGTGGCTTTGGGACCTTGACAGCGGGTGTTGCAGTACTGCCTGTGGCTGTTAGCTGGTGTTTATCACGTCCCATGGATTGTCAGGCTGTGCTAAGCGCTCTGCGATGTCACTTTTAAGCATCACAAGCACTTTGTGAGGCGGCATCATTCCTCAAATTTGGCAGAAGAGGAAACCGAGGAGAGAGATGGCCAGATGCTTCACCACGGTCAGCCGGCTACAAAACGCCAGAATTTGGGTTGGAACCCAGGCCATCTGATTTCCCAGGGCATGCTTTTGGCCCCCAAGGCCGTGTGTCTTCCCTAAAACCAGTTTGGAGCCCTTATCTCTGCTGCTGTGTTCTGGGAGTCTCAGCGCCTTTCCCCCAGGCCTCCGGGCTTCGGCCACCCCTTGGCTTTACGTTTTCACCGTGGGGCAGGGCCAGAAGAGCAGGCAGGGAAGATCTTCAGCAGAGTGTGTCTGGGGATCGAGGAGGACGGCGACGTGGGCACATAAGGAGAGAAGAGCACACGCGTGCGTGCGTGCGTGTGTGTGTGTGTGTGAGAGAGATGTTTTCCCACTGATTTCCTCACGGTGGTCACACTAGTCAGCAAAGTCATTGAGGCTGCCCCTTGGGCCTTTTCAACTAAAACCCTTGCTTCCTCTGTGGCTGAAGCCTGGAGAACACGCAAGGTCAAAGAACTCTGATGGGTTCCTCGACTGCTGACACCACCCAGCAGGCTGACCCGGGCTGCTTCCCACGAACCAAGGCTAGCACCTTGTTCCTGCCATCACATCCTGCATAAAACCACCCTAAACCTAGATAACACAAACTATGAGTGTCTTTAACTCTCACTCAGGGTATCGTGCAGTTGCAGCCAGACGGTGACTGGGTCTGGAAAGGTTCTTTCTGAAAGCTTCTTTCCTTGTGTGTCTGGAGACTAAGCCTACGTGGCTGGAAAGTCTGAAGGTGGTGGGGCTTTCATCCTCGCAGCCTCTCCACAAGGCCAGCTTGGACATGCTCACGGTATGGTGGTCTCAGAGTCACCGGCAGTCACGGACTCGGGCCAGCTTGTACGGGCTTGTCAGGGCTGATTCTGTGCATCTCTTCCCAGCGCTGTGTTCAGCACTGTCGTTTTGGTAGCTTGAAATTGCCCATGGAAGGAGTGTTTACACCGTGAAAATCGGCAAACACTACAAATTAGGGGGCTTTTGTTTTTCTCTAGAGCATGTTTACCAGCACATGACTTTACAGGATGCTTGGTTTCCCCCAGAGTGAGCGGACCAAGGACTCCAGGAAGAGGCTGCAGACCTTAGACCCTAGCTGTGGTCCCAACATGCCACTTTCTTCTCCTTCTATTGGCCAATCAAGTCCCTGGGGCTAGTCCAGATTCAAGAGGTGGAGAATTGGCGTGAATCTCCCACGGGAGGAGCAGCAAAGAATTTGTACAGTATAGAACCCAGCTCAGGCAGGCACTCAATGTTGCTTGATGGACGAGCGAGTAAAGTCGTCTCAAACACTAATCTGTATGCCCTTCAGTCGCTCTAAAAGCATAAAGCCTTCTGGGAAGTTTTGCTTCAACATCAGAGAAGCAATGATTTTTAAATCTCTGAGGAGCCTAAGTCTAAAACTGCCTGATACATATTGATTTGCACTCTGCCTGCAGATATCCGCAGACCTGTTTACTCAGGCCATTCCTGGTTATGTGCTCATTCGGGACTGCACACATTCCAATCTCAGGCTGCTTGTTTTATGGGAGTTTTTGTGCTGCTTGGGTGGGTTTTATCTCCCCGAGTAAGCCATAAGTTCATTAAGAGCGTCCTCATGTATTTCTTTTACAGATGACTTCCTACCATGCCAAATACAGACCACTATACACACGTGAACACTTACAAGATACATGCTGGTTGGAGATGGTAAGCCTTAAAGAGGAAGGAAGGAGAGAAAGGAAGCAAACATCCTTAATTGCTGGGTTGTGGAGCCTTCTGGCAAGGGCCCTGTTTAACCCTTCTAATTCCCTAATGAAGCAGGTGTTAATCCCACTTCACAGCTGAGGAAAACAAGTGTCAAGAAGGTTTCGCCGTTTGGTCCAGGCCATGCTAGGAAGAGGAAGAGCCAGGATTCAGACGAAGACCCCCCGCGGGCCTAAGGTCTGAGCCTGAAGCATCCTTCAAGCCATCTTCCCCTGCTATCTGCACCCCCATCCTCCCCCATTCTGGCCTCTCTGTTTAAGGCATCTGTGAGAGTCATAAAAGCGAGAATGCTTCTGAACTCCAAATAGGGTCACAGTGTTTCCAGTTCTGCTCTGGCTTAAAAAAAAAAGGCCTTTAGAAGCTGGGGAAGACAAGAAGCTCAGAGTGTCTTACAGTAGGGGAGCAGTGCACCTGGTGGCAGGAGGCGGGCTAGGGCTACTGCAGTAACTCGGGCCAAGGGTGTTGGCGGGTCGGGCCACAGTCGTCGTGGTGGGTGGGGAGGTGTGAAACGTCTGGGGAGACACCAAGAAGCCAGGACTGCCAGACTGGTGATTGACCGGATTGTGCAGGTGCTGGTGGGTGATTGAGAACGACGCTCTAGCTGCTGCCGGCAAGGTGAGACCGGACAGCGGCGCCCAGGTGGAGGCCCTCAGCAGTCCCAGAAGAACATGATGAGGGCTTACCCTAGGATCATCTCCATGGAGGGGGGGAGAGCTGGACGGGTCTGAGAGATGACAGAGAGTTTGCGTCTGCTGGATGCGTCGCCCAGTCAGAGGTGAAATGTGAAGAAGAGGGAGGGTCGGGTGAAATCCAGAACCCTGTCGTGGACACCCAGGCACTCTGCACTGAGCAGGGGACGCAGGTGAGGAGGCATTCCGGACACAGTCGCTTTGAGGTGAATGTGTAACCAGGCACTGGGAGCCAGTGTGCGGCTGCATTTGAAACAAAGCCAGCCTCTCTTATCTAAATGAGATGATTTGCTCCCTATGTGGGCTACGGATAATTGGGCCAAATGCTATGTGTGCAGGAACCTGTGCCAAGAAATAAAGAAATCTGTCACTCTCAACGTTTTCACATGGCAGTGCTCCCCCTCTCCCCAAAAGCCATGGATCAACCGGTGGGCACCTCCGTCAGAACAACGATGTCTTTACTGGGCCTTCCAGAGTTAACGAGAGCTGTCATTCAGCCCGTGACAGCGACTCATTTAACTCACAGAAGTGTTGTGGGGAGATTTCAGCGATCTAGAGGGTCACAGGGTCTGCCTGCACAAAAGAAAGAAGAGATCTTGTGCGTGCTCCCTTGGAAGGACGCGTTCGGACAGGCACTGAGACGTGTTCGTACACTTCTGCCCCACACCGTCATGCAGCCGTTGTTTCCACAAGGGGCCTGCGTGTTAAAACAGGGATCCCGGGCCCCTGTGTCTCCTGCTACACTCCCGGGGAAGAAGGAAGCACTCCAGCCAGCTAACAAGCAAACCGAGGCTTTCCAGAGAGCTGCTTTTCTGCACAGCTGCAGAAGGGTGGACCCTTCCAAGGGTCTGCCACACACAGGACCAGGCGTGTGGAAGCCAAGGAGGGCCTGGGCGGCCCAGCCCGAAGGAGACCACTTCCAGATGCCTCGCCAACATGCTCGTTATACAACTCTCAGAACCGGCACAGAACTGCAAGGCTGGATTCCATTTCCACGCTCACAGATTAGATTTCCAAGTTCAGAGCTGAGTTTTCCCAGCCAGGGTCTGCCACCCACCAGGTGGGAACCAGCTGCCCTGGAACCAGCCATCCTCAACACTCTCTCAAGTGCCTAACTCCAACGGTACCCAGAGACGCCCTCCAAAGTCCGCCTCAGATCGAGTTTCCCTGAAGCGAAGCCCACTAAATCAGAGTCTCCTTACCTGAGAGCAGGTCCTGGTGAGTAGCGGTGGAAAAAGCACTAAGCTCTAACAGAGGTGACAGGGACTCGCTGGGCAAATCTGCTCAGTCTTAAAAGGAGAAAGGTGACTTCATCCCTGGTGCCGTGGAGTTTAAAAAGAGCAACGGGTGCTCCCTGGCTGAGCCAACTCTGCTTCAACAGTGATGACTCCATCCAATTATGCAGCCATTGCCCAGACACGCTCGGCCTTCAGAAGGCAAATCGCTGGAATCTGACGAGCCCTGTTGTTTCCAAAGAGCTGCGGAACATTCTAAAGCACCAATCGCCTTAACTCACACCAGGCAGAGAGAAGCTAGGCTCTTATTTCCTTGAATCATATCATTACCTCCCCCAAATCCAGCTCTCTGAAAGACAGCACTATAGGGAAGGTACCAGGTGTTTAGACTTCTGAGAGGTAAAAATTCTTGAGGAGGTGGGGGTGGGGGAAGAAGACACAAAGATATTTCAGTCGGGAAAAGGAGTATTAAGAAGCTGGAAGTGACCACCCTGCTAAGAAGTTTTCAGAGTTGATGGACTGGTAAGCATACAAAAGTGACAAGGAGGTGACGGTCTGTACTTTGCGAAGGGAAAAGTATTCAGTCAAGCAAAGTGGGGTGAGTCGTTGTAGGAGAGAAAGTGTGACAACCTTTTTCATGAAGGCAACGAATTTTAATGTTCTTTTTGTTGACTATGATACCACTCACCCAATATGGATCATTTATCATGCTAACGTATCAGTTCAAAATGTGCCCACATTCTACCAGAAAGATTTGAGAAAGGAGATAAGAATTTTCTCTTCTGTATGTTAAAGTTCGGGCTGGATCAATGGATTTGTAACATGGGATTTAAGGTCACATCAAGCCACCCAGAGGGCCGATGACCTCCTCTTGATGCCAAGTCCTTGGTCTAAACTTTGGGCAAGATTTCTGGCTGGGGTGCCAGAGCAAGGAACGTTAATGGAGGTGACCTCTGTTGGAAGTGGGGCAGAGGGACGAGCTTAGTGACCGACTGCCCTAACCCACCCTTCTGCTTCAGGGGAGTGAAGGGTGATTCCGGGCCACCAGGCATGGATCCAATTTCTTGCTGAGCTATTTTGAGACATTGAGATCTTCTTGTGTCAAGTTTCATCCCAGAGAGGCTAAAACAAGAAAACATACCTTTTTGTTCGGATAGAGGTATTCAGATCCAATATTAGAGAGGAGTTTTTGAACTTGGAGATTTGAGAAATGTCCAAATGGGTGACAAAAGGAACATGTGAGTCTGTTCGGGGTGTAAAGAACGACAGAAGGAGAAAAGGGGCAGAGTTTTGTCAGTGGTAAGACCAATGAAGGCAGGAGTCATTTTTATTTGGTTCATCATAGTGTCCTCAAAGCCTAGCACAGAGAGTACCACACAGTGGGTGCTCAATAGATAGCAAATGGTGTCAGACAGCCCCTTTCCCTTCTAGGTTTCTAGAAGAATCTGCTGCGAATGCTTCAAGAGCATGGGCCAGTGGGTCTTGTGGAATGCAAGCAGGACTTGGTCCTTTGCTTTGTCTCCACCCCCAGGTTCATTGCCAAAGTTAGAGTGGAGGAAAGAAGGTCAGTCTCTGGACCCAGGAGCCTCCCTGCCCACGCCATTCCTTTATACAGCAGACTGACACGCATGTCCTCCTGGGGCCGGGACTCCATCTCATAAGTAAGCTGCCAATTGGCTTCAATTGTTTTTTGCTCTCTACAGTCTATTCCAATCTTCAAACTTAGAAAAGAATTTTACGGTAAATACGCATGCACTTACCAGCTGGTTTCTTCAATTAACACTTTACCATATTTGCTTTACTATATATCCCCTTTCTCGATCCATCCAGCAGCTCGCCTAATTATTTTTGTTACTGCCTTTCAAAACAAGTTGCAGACGTTAGTACATACCCTCCAAATACTTCAGAATTATAAACTAGGATTTAATATTTGTTGACACTTCCGCTCTTTCTTTTCAGATAAAGTGTGCGTGCCATGCAGCACACCGATCTTAGGTGTGTCACTCAGGAGTGCCTCCAGGTGAACACACCTGTGCCGGCCAGACTCTGTCAAGATGTGACATAGCCATCGCTCTGGAAAGTTTCCTCATATCCCTTCCCAGAAAACGCCTGCCTCAACATTCCAAGAGATAACCAACGTTCTGAGGGTTCTCGCCATAGATTAGTTTCGCCGGTTTCAGTATGTCATATACCCGGGATCATACAATTTGTATTCTTTGTGGAACTCTTTTGTTCACTCAGCGTGTCTTTGGAGTTCACCCAGCCATGCTGTTGCTTGGATTAGAAGTTGGTTGCTTTTCACTGTTGAATAGTGTTTTCCTGTGTGAACACACCAGACTCCTACTGATGGACACCTGGGCTTACAGCTTAGGGCTCTAATGAATCAAGCCAATATGAACATAAACGATCTTTGGTGGACATTTGTTTTCAGATGCCTTGGGTGAATACTAAGAGTGAAGTTGTTGGGTCTTGGGATAGGTGTTTATTTAATTTTATGAGAAATTGCAAGCTCTTTGCCAACGTTCTTGTGCCATCTTCCCCCCACCAACAATGCATTCACACTTTAATTGCTTCACATTCCCACATACATTTGATGTTGTTCTTTAATTTTAGTCATGCGGTAGATGTGCGATGGTATCTCGCTGGGGTTTTATTTGACATTTCCCGATGAGTAAAGATATTGGATGCTTTTTTCCTGTGTTTATTGGCCATTTGCTTATTGTCTTTCACGAAGTGCCCAAATTTTTTGACCTTTTGAAATTTAAAAAATATATTTTATACTAAGTTTTAGGAGCTTTTCTTACATTCTAGATACTTGTACTGTTTCAGACATGGTTTGTGAATGCTTCCTTCTGCCTTGTGGTTTGTCTGTGTGTGTGTGTATATATATATATATATATATATATATATTTTTTTTTTTTTTTTTTTTTTTTTTTTTTTGAGTTGGAGTCTCACTGTCACCCAGGCTGGAGTGCAGCAGCATGCTCATAGCCACTGCAGCCTCAACCTGGTGGGCTCAGGCAATCCTTCCACCTCAGCCTTCCAAGTAGCTGGAATCACAGGCACGACCACCATGCCCGGCTAATTTTTTGATTTATTGTAGAGACGAGGTCTCGCCAAGTTGCCCAGGCAGTTCTCAAACCCGTGGGCTCAGGCAATTCCCTTGCCTCCACCTATATATTCTTAATAATATTTATATGTTTCTTTTATTTCAAGTCTAATTCATAATTTTTATTTTTTTGCTTTTTTGGCTTTTGTCATAAAGATATTCTCCTATGTTTTCTTCTAGAAGTTTTTTAGTTTTAGCATTTATATTTAGGACTGTGCTCCATCATGAATAAATTTTTGTGGATAGTATGAGTTAGAGCAAAGTTCATTTGTTTTCATATAAATATGTAGTCATTCCAACACCGTTTGCTGAAAAGACTTTCTTTCCCCAACTGAGCTGCTTTGGCACCTTTGCTGAAAATAAAATAAATGTATCCATACAGGTCTATTTCTTTTTCTGGGTTCTTTATTCTGTTCCAGCAATCTATCTGTTGATCCTGTTCCAGTCACACACTGTCTTGGTGACTGTAGCTTCAGTCGAAGTCTTGACGTCAAGTGTGCAAGTCCTCCAGCTTTGATCTTTTCTCAAGACTACTATGCATATGCAGAAATACTAGAATCGTCTTGTCGGCTTTGACCAAAAAGAACGGTAGACTCATGATTAGGACGGTGTGGAATCTTTAGATCATTTTGGCAATAATTGCCATCTTGTCATCCTAACTACTGAAGCTTTTAGTCCATCGAGACAGTCTATCTCTCCATTTATTTACATCTTTAATGTCACTCAGTATAGAGCTCATGTGTGTCTTTTGCTAAATGTATTTCCAGATATTTTGTGTTCGACAGTATTACAAATAAAATTATTTTTAAAATTCAACTGTCCAATTCTTTACTGCAAATACATAAAAATGCAATTGGCTTTTGTATATCAATCTGGTATCCTGTGACTTTACTAAATTCACTTGATAGTTTAAGTTGTCGTTTTATAAATAGGATACGAGTTTCCGTGTAAAGGCTCATGCCGTCAAACACAGAGAGCTTTACATTTACTTCTTCCACCCTGAACTTTTGGTCTTCTAAATATTTTTTCTTATATGATGGCTTAGGTTCTCCTGTTCGATGTTGAATAACAGTGGTGAGAATGGGCCCTCTTGCCTTGCCTCCAACTTGGGGAAAATAGTGTTCAACAGTTCACAATTAACTCCGATGTTAGCTGAAGGTGCCCTTTACCAAAATAAAAAAAATCACCTTTTATTTCAAGTTTACTAAGAGCTTTTATTATAAATGGGCATTGAATTTATCTGAATCTATTGAAATGACTATATAATTTTCCTCTTCTTTAATGTTGATAATATTGATTTTTCATGCTGAATCCTTCTCTCAGTTAGGATATTAGTGATTTCTATTTTCTCTCCTTTTTCCTTGACCAATCTACTTAAGGATTTATAAGTTTGATTAACTTTTCAAAAATCTAACTTTTACCTTTGCTAATCTCTCTCTCTCTCTCTTTTTTTTTTTTTACTTACTTTCGGTTTATACTCTTCTTTTTCTAGATTCTCAAGGTGAAGGCTGAGAGGTTTGATTTTAGACTTCACTCTTTTCTAATATATCATTTAATTTAAAGCTAAAAATTTCCCCAGGCATAAGTCTGGAAATGTCGCATTTTATTATCTTTCAGTTCAAAATATTTTCTAATTTTCCTTATGGTTTATTTTTAACCCATGGATTATTTAGAAGCATATTATTTAATTTAGAAATTTTCTTAACATCTTCTTGACCTCTGATATAATTCTTTTAAGTTTACGGCGCAGAACATGTTTTAGCTTGATGAACACATCCTGGGTCGTTGAAAACAATGTTTGTTCTGCAGTGGTTGGGTGCAGTCTATAAATATCATTAGGCCGAGGTGATTGATAGTGGGATTAGTGTTCTAGGTCTGCTGTAACGAGTGCCACAGACGGAGCGACTTTACTGCCTCTCAACTCTGGACGCTGCAAGTCTGAAGTCAGCCATCAACAGGGCTGTGCCCTTCAGAGAGGCTGGGTGGAGTCCTCCTTGCGCACCCCCGCCTCCAGCTCTGGCCCCGGCTGGCGATCCTTGGCACTCTTAGGCGGGCGGCTCCATCAGTCCAGTCTCCGCCTCCACCTTCGCGTGGCACTCCCCCAGTGTGTCTTCACATCACCTTCCCTGCCAACTCCTCCTGCTGCCGCCTGCGTCTGTGTCCCAGTGTTGTCATAAGAACAGAATTGGGGTCCCACCTCGATAACCCCGTTTTAACTCTGCTACCTCCGTAAAGGCCCTCTTTCCAAATAATGTCACGTCCTGAGGTACTGGGCTAGGACTTCAACGGATCCTTTTAGGAGGACATGGTTTAGCCCACACTAACGGTGCTGTTCAGGCAGCCTGCGCCATCCCTGGGCCTTTGTTCA
>CAUYQG010088761.1:0-13077 GCA_963574415.1 Tarsius wallacei | reverse complement strand
TGATCAAGGTCTACTATATGAGTGAGAACATGTGATACTCAGTTTTTTGTTTCTGTGAGAGGTCACTCAGTATTATAGACTCTAGTTCCATCCAAGTTGCTGCGAAATTCATGATTTCATTCTTTTTTATGGCTGCATAGTATTCCATTGTGTATATGTACCACATTTTTTTAATCCAGTCCTCTTTTGGTGGACAGCAAGGTTGCTTCCAGGTTCTGCCACTTAAGTTTTGCAATCAGCCGGGCTCAGTGGCTCAGCCTGTAATCCTGTGCTTTGGGAGGCTGAGGTGAGTGGATTGCCTGAGTCCATGGGTTTGAGACCCGCCTGGGCAACTTGGCGAGACCTCATCTCTACAATAAATCAAAAAATTAGCCAGGCGTGGTAGCGCACGCCTGTAGTTCCAGCTACTTGGAAGGCAGAGGCGGAAGGATCGCCGGAGCCCAGCAGATCGAGGCTGCGGTGGCCGGGAGTGGCCACTGCACTCCAGTCTGGGTGACAGAGTGAGACTCCAACTGAAAAAAAAAAAAAAGGTTTTGCAATCAAGCTATGTTTTCATTTAGTTGCTGAATTATTGTGAATAGACTAGTAAGTGGTCTGGTAGATTGCCTAGTTACAATCTACATAAATACTATATATATTTAAGTAACTAAAACATAGGGCTGGAGTTTTCAGAAAATATGTAACTTGATAAGTGAGCACTTGTAACCAACTTTTCTCTTGTTAGCATTTAAGTAGAGCTGCTTAGGAAGCGGTTTTTACCCTTCCTTAGACCCAATTTGTAGTCATTGGGAAGAGGTGACTACTAATTGCTTAAGAAAACTTTAGGAATCTCAGGTAGACTATGTAGCAGCTTTGAGTTTTTCTTGTCTGTTTCATTTAGAACAGGATTTCTCAACCTTGGCACTTAACTGATATTTTAGGTCAGATAATTCTTTGTTGTGAAGGTTGACTTGAACATTGTAGGGTGTTTAGCAGCATCCCTGGTCTCTACCTTTTAAATGCTAATATCGTTTTCCCCATTGGTGATAACCAGAAATGCCTCCACACATTGCCAGATGTTCTCTGGGGATGCAAATTCATCCCCAGTTGAGAACCACTGATTCAGAAAATATAAGTAGGAAAGATAATGTATATATACAGAAGAGGTTCATTTTCTTGTTTTCTCCTCCTCTAAGTCACAGATTATTTCTTAAGGTTTTCTTACCAGTTTTCTCTTAGGTAGTGATAGGCTAGTAACCATGTTCAGACTCTAGCCATAAACACTTGTACATATTTTAATTTTTAAAAAAAATCTCTGCTTTATTTTACTGGAAATTATTGTGCTGAGCTCAATTACAGGGGTTTAGCCATTGGCAAATTCAAAGGTACTGAAGAAAGACATTTAAGCAGCTGTAGTAGCATGTCAGCTGGTAAGTGCTGTGTTAGAGAAACAAAGGTACTGTTTGAGTGTAGGCAAGATTTTATTTCAATGGAGGTGAGGTGGGATGAGGAGAGTGTCTATGAGGAGGTGACATTTTGTCTGAGTATTGAAAGGATGAGATGTTTCAAAAATGAATATCGGACCAACTGACATTTCAGGTTGGAGGAACAACCCATGCCTCCTTTATTCCAAATAAATTTTTAAAAAATTTATTCATTCATTTAATACATGGCATTAGTATTCTGATCAGATCTGATTTTTTTCTTAGATTAAAATTGGTTTATGGACAGAGAAGTAGAGATGTGGAAGTGGTAGTTTTGAAGATTTGATGGCTAGTGTAGGCCCCAAAAAAGGAAAAGCGATTTTGTCAGGCAGGTTCCTACAGAGTCCCTTCCTTTACCTGTGCCCTTGATTGTATGCCTTTCCTCCAGGGCCTTATTTCAGTTGTGTTGCTATCTTTCAGTCCTTTAAACGAGTTCTCTTTATTAGTCTTTTCTGTAAACCAGTCTAAATTTTCCCTTAATTGAGTCCTTTCCTGTTCTGACTTTCTGTTTAAGCTTTGTCCTTCTTTGCCTTTGTTTTATGGCAAACCATTTTAAGTTTGCCCGGTACTGTTTTTCCTTTTATTGACCGTCTGCTTTTCCTTAATATCCAGCTATTTTTCCTGGCACTTTATTGGAATTGGGATTTCCAAAGGTGCCAAAGACCTCATAATGGCCACATTTATTCACTGATGATTGTTTTCCTTTCTTTCTTACACTTTTGTTTTTCTTTCTGTCTCTCTGTGTTCTTCCTCTCATATCTATCTTTCTATCCATCTCACCAATTAACATTCAGTTGGGACCAAGGTATATCCTAGGTCCCTGGGGATAAAAAGAGAATATAATATACCCTCAGCTAGGCTCAGTGGCTCAGCCTGTAATCCCAGCACTTTGAGAGGTCGAGGCAAGTGGATTGCTTGAGCCCACAGTTTCGAGACCAGCCCAGGCAACTTGGTGAGACCTTGTCCCTACAATAAATAAAAAATTAGCTGGGCGTGGAAGCGTGCACCTATAGTTTCAGCTACTTGGAAGACTGAGGCAGAAGGATCGCTGGAGCCCAGCATGTCGACACTGGGGTGGCCATGAGTGTGCCATTGCACTCCAGCAAGGGCGATGGAATGAGACTCCAGCTCAAAAAAAAAAAAGAAAGAAATAAAGCTAGAAAGAATATGCCCTCAAGTAATTTTACTAGACTTATAAGTAAGTACTTGATTGCCAAATAGTTCATTCTAGCTATGGTACAAACAGAACCTTCTGGGGAGTTCTTGAGCTCTGTCTGTTGCTTTCCCCACTGAGATTCCATGATAACTGATTACACTGCCCATACTGTTCAAATACTCTTCCAGCTGTTACCTTGCCTGCAGTGCTTCTCACAAGAAGGAAGCATTGACTTTGGGCTTTAAGCAGTGCCTACTACTTTCTGTTTTTGGGCTAACAATGTAACATCTCTGGGTCTTGAATTCTTCACCTGTAAAATGGAACATTGATCACATACAATTGCTGTCAGAGTTAAAATAACAAAGATTTACATGTGTTTAATAAATTCTGATTCTTTTTCAGACTTCTCACCACCTGTCCCCCTGCGATGAATCTTTTGCATTGCTTCTATATTAATAGTCCTGAAAAAGTGTTTGTATATGGCTTTCACTTCCTTAAACTCTGGTATTGTTGGCCCTCCATAAAATGACCCTCATTTATCTCTGCCATGTGATCTCTCCTTATCCTTTTGTAGGAACCAACTGCCTTAGCCAGAGTAATCTCATGGTTTTCTAAACATGGCATATCCTGCTTCAGCCTCTCTTTCCATACCGTTTCCCACATAGGGAGTGCCATCCTCCACTGGCTCAGCTTAAGCTTCATCTTCTTGGTGAAGACTTCCTGTCTACTCTGGTGATTTCTGCATTCTTTGAACTTTGTAACATTTCCTGGCTCGTGGTCATTTGGTACTTATAATTTCTTAATTTTGTAATGATCTCTTTTTTTTTTAATATGTGACTTTGTCTCTGCAGCTAGATTATGATTGAGACCATGTCTTGGCATTTTTAACTGTATACTGTACGTAATTGGTGTTAAAGAAAATGTTCATGCATTTGTTTTCACAAAACATTTAGGAATACTTACTGTATGCCAATGGTATGCTTTGAGAATACAAAAATGAACTGATTCTTGTTCCTTAGAATAGTGGTCTTCGGGGGGAGAGAGATGTTACACAGATATTTTAATATAATGTACTATAAAAATTATATACTACATTAAGTGTTTTCCAAGAATGCCATGAGTATATTGAGGAAAGTGGAACTTTTCCTGCATAGGGAGTTCAGAGAAAGCTTCTGGAGTTGAGTACTTGAGTTCAGTGTTTAAAGGATGAGTAGGATTAGTAGGTGAAAAAATAAGGGAAAAGAAGTATAGCAGGCAGAGGAATAAGATTAGTAAATGCCTCAGTACAGTGTGTTTGAGGAACTCTCTTTTAAAAAGTCATATTAGGAATAATTGAGAGTTTGGTTGATTGAGACTAGCAGTCAGGTTAGGTCTTGTAAATTAAAGAGGCTTTAATTAGTCCCATCTCATTCTGCATTTTCTGGGGGAGTCTAAGATTCTCTTTCAGCGAAGCTGGTCGTTAATCTTAAGGGAGTAATTTATGTTTAAACGGCTGGTATTGGCTATATGCATTTCTACTGGGATAGAGAGACAAGAGAAAGATTTATGTAATCCCTACAGTACTTCTGAGATATACTGGGGTTTAGATTTGCTCCTCATGCTTTTGTAAGTAGCGTCTTCTTAGGTACAAGTTAGTCATTTGGAACATTATTAAATTATTATATGGGAGATGGTGAGAGTTTAGTGAATACAGCATTGTGCCTCTGGTTTCACTTTCCTAGATTACAGTTACCTTTTGTCTACCATGGTTAGAAAATAGGTGAGTGCAGTACAGTAAGATATTTTGAGAGAGACCACTTTCACATAATTTCTTTTTTTTTTTTTTGAGTTGGAGTCTCACTCTGTCGCCCAGACTGGAGTGCAGTGGCCGCTCCCGGCCACTGCAGCCTCGACCTGCTGGGCTCTGGCGATCCTTCCACCTCAGCCTTCCAAGTAGCTGGAACTACAGGCGCGCGCTACCACGCCCGGCTGATTTTTTTTTGATTTATTGTAGAGATGAGGTCTCGCTTGCCCAGGCGGGTCTCGACCCCGCGGGCTCAGGCAATCCACTCACCTCAGCCTCCCAAAGGCGCGGGATTACAGGCTGAGCCACCGAGCCCGGCTCACATAATTTCTATTACAGTATATTGTTATAATTTTTCCATTTCATTATTGTTGTTAGTCTCTTACTGTGATTAGTTTATAAAATAAACTTTACTACAGGTATGTATGTACAGGAAATAAACATGGTTATATAGGATTTGTTACTGTCTGAGGCTTCAGCCATTCACTGGGGGTGGAACAATGCCCACAGAGACGGTGGGGTGAACTACTGTATATGTGATTCTGAAAACAACTTGGGGCTGATAGGACTTATTTTATAGAACCTTTACCTCTTGAGATAAGGAGACAGAATGGTGGTGGAATGAGGGAAGGAAGCGTTCTATAGCATTAGGGAGAAATAGCAGAAATGTGTAGTTACTGAGATTAAGTGAAGTCTCTTTGAATGTAACTTTTTCAATCTGTCATAAAGAAACTTTGCAGACCTTTTTGGATAATTAGCGTCTTGTTCTCACAGTTCTTGATGGTATTTTCCTTCTGTGTGGTGTCTATCTTAAGTCTGGAAGTATTATATTTAAATAACTGTTACATTGATATATTAATATCCTCAGTCTGGTTTCTAAAACTCTCTGGGCTCACAGACCACGGATGTTGAGTTTTTTTTCTGCTTTCCTTTTCCCAAAGGCATAGTATTTCAGAGCTGTGTTAGTTGGGATACAGTGTATTAGAATGTGTTTGTTTTACTAATATTGCCTCTTAGAAGGGTCATGAGCTATTACTTAGTTTTTAATCAGGTGATCACCTAACCAAATTTTGTTTGAGATACTGTACAGTGATAGATTATTAGTCATGAGATAATCAAAGTAAAGTGCAACTGGAAGATAGTATTCAAAGAATTAGTTAAACACTGTTTATTTAATTTTTTTTTTTTTTGAGTCAGGGTCTCTCTCTGTCACCCAGGCTGGAGTGCAGTGACATGATCATGGCTCGCTGCAGCCCGACCTCCTGGGCTCAAGCAGTCCTGCCGCCTCAGCCTCCCAAGTAGCTGGGAATACAGACACGTACCACCATGCTCAGCTGACTTTTTTGATTTTTTTTGTTTTTTGTTTTTGTAGTGACAGGGTCTCACTATATTGCCCAGAATGATCTCAAATTCCTAGGCTCAAGCAATCCTCCTGCCTCTGCCTCCTAAAGTGCTGGGATTACAGGCCTGGACCACTGTGCTCAGCTAAGTTTTTTGTTGTTGTTACTGGTGAAAAAAGTTAAAAAGCGTAGTGTTAAAAGAATCACCACAGAATAAATTCGAATGTTAAAGAATATCTTAAGCTGGGCTCGGTGGCTCAGCCTGTAGTCCCACGCTTTGAGAGGCCGAGATGAGTGAATTGCCTTAGCCCGCAGATTCGAGACCCAGCTGGGCAACTTAGTGAGATCTCATCTCTACAATAAATAAAAAAAAATTAGCCAGGTGCGCGCTTGTAGTTCCAGCTACTTGGAAGGCTGCGGCGGAAGGATCGTCGGAGCCCAGCAGGTCAAGGCTGCAGTGGCCGGGAGCAGCCACTGCACTCCAGTCTGGGCGATGGAGTGAGACTCCAACTCAAAAAAAAAAAAAAAAGAATATCTTAAGACATCTATAAAAATTTGCACATGGACACACAGGGCTTGTGTAATAAACTTTAAAGTGAAATTTTGCACTATCTAATATCTAACTCTATAAAATGTTTCTCATTCTGTTTAGTTTAAATAACCAAAATGACAAATGTTACTTATTTGTCTAATATAACCATACTAAGTTTTGTTTACTGATAAAAGAAGGTTAAAACATTTAAGAAGCACAACTCAAATGATAAGGCATATTGGTCATAAATCTGACTTATAAGAGGAAGGGAAAAGAAAATGTAACATATTAATTGCTTTCTAATTTTATAAAATAACTTACTAGTTTTGCTGTCTGTAAATTTGTACACCAGGGATATTTTTTTGCTTCCTAAGACAGCAGCGTGGCATAGCAAGTTGAATGAGCAAGGCCTTTAAATTAAGACTGGCCTAATTTGTATTTAGGTTGTCCTGAGTTCAGATCAGCTATACACTAACAATGTGATCTTGAACCTCTCTAGTTTTAGTTTTGCTGTGTATAAAATGACAATGGTAGAATTACTGGAAGAATTACAAGAGAAGATGTTTGCAGTAGTTCCCTTGATATCTGTGGGAGATTGGTTCCAGGACCCCACAGATATCAAAATCTGCAAATGCTCAAGTCCTTTATGTAAAATGATGTATGTAGTATTTGCACATAACCTACACACAGCCTCTCATACTTTACATCATCTCTAAATTACTTATCACAGTACTCAATGCAGTGTAATGCTGTGTAAGTAGTTGTTATAGTGTGTGTTTTTATTTGTATTTTTTATTTTTTTTTATTTGTTATTTTTTTATTTTTTTTTGAGTTGGAGTCTCACTCTGTCGCCCAGACTGGAGTGCAGTGGCCGCTTCCGGCCACTGCAGCCTCGACCTGCTGGGCTCAGGCGATCCTTCCGCCTCAGCCTTCCAAGTAGCTGGAACTACAGGTGCGCGCTACTACGCTCAGCTGATTTTTGATTTATTGTAGAGATGAGGTCTCACCAAGTTGCCCAGGCGGGTCTCGAACCCGCGGGCTCAGGCAATCCACTCACCTCAGCCTCCCAAGGCATGGGATTACAAGCTGAGCCACCGAGCCCGGCTTATTTGTATTTTTTAATTGTTGTATTAAAAATTCTTTTTTTCCCAAATGAATGTTTTCCATCTGCAGTTGGTTGAATCTCAGATGTAGAACACTCAGATATGAAGAGCTGACTGTATTTCATACTCTACCACAATGACCCTCAAACATTCTGCTTTTCTTTTTATCCCTTTTCATTGTTTCCTTATACATGAAATAACAATTAGTCTTTCCACTATTTTTGGCAGCTGATGTGAAACTACAAGTCATGGCACCTCTCAAAAATGTGTCACCATGAGTAATTCTCTCCTTTTTTTTTTTCATATAAGACTTTACTTGTTTTTGTGTTGCATTTGGGAGAGTTGTGCAGTATATCCTGATGTAACCATATAGGTATACCCTTTTTTTTTTTGAGTTGGGGTCTCACTCTGTTGCCTAGGCTGGAGTTCAATGGGACAATCATGGCTCACTGCAACCTCCACGTCCTGGGCACAGGCAATTCTCCCACCTCAGCCTCCTGAGTAGCTGGGACTATAGGCACACACCATCATGCCTAGCTAATTTTTCAGTCTTTGGAGCGACGAGGTCTTTTTGTGTTGCCCAGGCTGTTCTCTAACTCCTGGACTCAAGCAATCCACCCTGCCTCAGCCTCACAAAGTGTTGGAATTACAGGCATGACCCACCATGCCCAGCCTTAGGTATACCCCTTAATATAAATCTTTGCAAACCTTTGAAGGGGAATCCTGAGTAAGTATCCTTTATTTGAAATTATTTTGGTATGTTATTTTATGATTTTATAAATAACGCTTGTAGGAATAATTTTGACCTGTTGTTTGAAAGACTTCTTGATGATTACGCTTAGCTCCTCTGCCATATGGGTCCTGGGTTGGCTTTCATTCAGATGAAATTTGGTGTACACTGACATACCTTTAGTTTTTTCAATTCTGGCATTGAGACTTGCATAGAGTAGCAGTGAGGAAGTGATAGAAGTAGTGATAGAAGGCTGTTTGTTCTTTTGGACATGATTAATAATAGTATTAGCCAGCATTTATATCTTATGTTGTGCCAGATACTTTCCCAAATATTGTATGTTTATTAACTCTTTGCATCTTCACAGCAGTCCTATGAAGTATATGCTACTATTGTTCTGTTTCACAGACAGGTAAACAGGTACAAAATAATTAAGCCTGACATCATGCACAAAGCGTCAGAGCTGAGTTTTGAACTTAGGAGTCAGGCTACAGAGTCCATCCATGCTTTTAACCATACATCATACTGATTCTCTGTGTATCTGGATAGTTTTATATTCTTACTTGCTTACAATTGTAAGATTTTGTTTTTATTTTTGTTTTGTATATATCTATATATTAAACATTATATAATATACCTAATTATGTGCATAATTAGATCAAATTTTTCTCATCAATGTCAGCCTTCCTAATGCACTTATATTTTGGTGGATAATAAAGGAGAGAGGGCAGGATAGTTTTGTCAAAAAGCTTACTGAAGGACACAGAAGGGGGAGATTGTTTTTCTTTTATATTTGAAATAAGTTCATTTAGACTGCTTATTGAGTAGTTGACCAGCTCTTTCCCCCTTATTATAGCTAATCTTTCTGCAGTTTCTATTTTTAGTTTACTACTCAGACGCAGTCTATTTCTGAGGATCCTCGGGAATATTGAGAACCAACTATTATAGGTGAAAATAGTGCTGACCCACCAGAGCTAATAGTACAGGTAGAGAATGACTTGCCGATGTTTGTGGATAACTTAACTAAAGAAAAGAAGATCAGGAACCCATTTTTCCTCATTGACTTGGTAGAATAATTACAGAGGTGTTTGGGTGCCAGCTCTGACACTAAGGACTGCAATTTTGCATGTATGAAATTTAAATTTTAAATAATAACTTGCTTTGTTCAAAGGGAAAATTCAATGTGGCCTTTTGTTTTTATTTTATTTATTTATTTTTTTGAGTCGGAGTCTCACTCTGTCGCCCAGACTGGAGTGCAGTGGCTGCTCCCGGCCACCGCAGCCTCGACCTGCTGGGCTCCGGCGATCCTTCCGCCTCAGTCTTCCAAGTAGCTGGAACTACAGGCCCGCGCTACCACGCCCTGCTAATTTTTTGATTTATTGTAGAGATGAGGTCTCGCTTGCCCAGGCAGATCTCAAACCCGCGGGCTCAGGCAATCCACTCACCTCAGCCTCCCAAGGCGCGGGATTACAGGCTGAGCCACCGAGCCCCGCATCAATGTGGCCTTTTAAAAGTAACAAATTACTAGCCGGGAACGGTGGCTCAAGCCTGTCATTCCAGCACTTTGGGAGGCCGAGGCGAGAGAATTGCCTGAGCTCAGGGGTTCGAGACCAGCCTGGGCAACTTAGTGAGCCCTCGTCTCTACAATAAATAAAAAAATAAGCCAAGTGTGGTAGCGTGTGCCTCTAGTTCCAACTACTTGGAAGGCTGAAATGAAAGGATCACCTGAGCCCAGCAGGTCAAGGCTGCGGTGGCCATGAGTTGTGCCACTGCACTCCAGCCTGGGTGACAGAGTGAGACTCCAACTCAAAAAAATAAAATAAAAGTAACAAATGACTGAAGCTGTACTTAAAAAAAAATTTTTTTTGGCCCTGCTTTCCAAAGTTTATAAAGCTATACTTTTATATGTGGCCTGACATCTATGAATTTACTTTACTTACTGTTTTCTTTCTTAAACATATTGTCACCTGCAATTGAGATAGAACGACTATGGTTAACTTAAGAAAAGGGACAACTTTCCTCTCCTTATTTCACAGTCTTCTTTATCTTATGTGACTTCACATTGTTCTTGAAAAGTTCGTTCTTTAGAGAGTCTTTCTGTTTATTCTCAGTTCACTTTCAAAATGCTGTGTTCAGCATTTTGTTCCCATGTTGACATATGAGAGGAGGTCTTTCTTTTCATTATTTTGGTACAAACTTTGAGCCATGTCGACACTCAGTAAGTGCTGACTAATAATGTATGAGATTGTACTTGCAGCAGACATTTGAATTATGTGAATTTCTCAGAATAATTTATATAGCTCCGTCTTCAAGAAATATTAGAGTCTGAATAATTAGTAATATTCTTCATTGTGATACAAACAAAACTAAGCACACTGATTTAAGCAGTGAAAAGAAGCAAAAACTGGCAGACAGCTACTCTTGTTTCTGTTCTGCCCATTGTGCCCTTCACAACATCTCTTCCCTTTAATAAATCTATCTTAATTAAAATAAAAAAAAGAAAGAATAGAAACAAAAACTGTATCATGGTCTTCTTAAGAAATGCTAATACTCTGGGTCTTACTTATGGGAAGAATATAGGAGTGTGTCAGTTGGATTCTTAGTTGTGAGGAGTAGAAGCAATGCTGACTCATTTAAGCATGAAAGAACTAGAGACCTAGGCTCAACGACTATATTAGTTTCCTGCTGCTGCTGTCACACATTACTGCCAACATGGAGGGTTATAACAATACAAATGTTGGCTGGGTGTGATGACTCATGCCTGTAATCCCAGCACTTTGGGAGACTGAGGCAAGGGGATCACTAGAGCCCAGGAGTTCAAGACCAGCCTAGGCAACATAGCAAAACCTCATTTCTATAAAAAATTGACTGGGTGTGGTGTTGCATGCCTATAGTCCCAGCTACTGGGGAAACTGAGGCGGAAAGATCGCCTGAGCCCAGGAGGTCAGGGGTGCAGGGAGCCATGATCATGCCACTTGCACTCCAGCCTGGCAACAGAGTGAGTGAGACCTTGACTCAAATACACACACACACATGCGCACGTGCACACACATATGCACACACATATTACCTTACGGTTCTAGAGGTTAGAAGTTCAAAATGGGTCCCACTGGGCTAATGACAAGGTGCCATTCCTTCTTCATTCCTCTAGGGGATATCCTCCCTTTCCAGCTTTTGAAACTGCCTGCGTTCCTTGGCTCATGGTCCCCTTCCATCTTCAAAGCCAGTGATCACATTACTCTACCTTCTGCTTCCCTCATCATATCTTCTCTGACTCTCCTACCTCTTTCACTTATTTTTTTAAATTTAGTATTTCCAACCACAAGAAGCAGCACTGTTTTTTTTTAAATTTAGTATTTCCCCTTTTTCACTTACAAGGATTCATGTGATTACATTGAACACATCTAGATAATCCAGTATACCCTCCTTTTCTCGAAATTCTTAACTTAGTCACATGTGAAAAGTCCCTTTTGTAGGTAATATTCAGAGGTTCTGGGGATTAGAATGTAGTCATCTCTGGGGAGCCATTATTCTGCTTTCCACAGTAGCTGTACGGCCTGGAATAGTACCTCAAAGCACTCCTTGGAATTCAGCCTGAGTTCTGTACAGAACCCTGATTCTAGCCATAACTTGCATCCACGACACCACTCATGCTGGCCCACTGCTAATGGAAATTGGATGTAGTTGCTGCTGCTGTTCAGAATGGATTAGCCACAGTCACCATTTGCTCTCATTACTCCCACTAAATGTGGGGTTGGTGTGTTCATTGATGGAGCCTGAATCATATGTCTGTACCTGCAGGAGAAACTGGTAAATCTATAGTGGGAAGCAGGTTCTGCCTCATAAATTTTGGAGAAATAGGAAGGTAGATTAAGATGCTGGACTTCTAAAAAGAATACCAGCCAGAAAGCGCATATAAGTACAGTTGAGAGTTATTGATATGAAGATTCTGTTCATGTGACAGACTGTAGCAGAAATACACAGATTAGTGAGACACATTTCTTTTTCTGTTCTGGTGCCAGTCAGATAGGAAGTCACAGAAGTAACCACCTTTGGAGGTCCTCCTGTGCCCCAAATCATTGTGCTATGTGAAGGCTTTTCAATTAGTGTATTTCTCATCTGTTCACCAAAATTTGCTGTTGGGTTTCAAATAGTGACATGAAAATAGTTGGTAGAGAAAGGTGGGTAGGTTTTGAGACTTTCCTCTTTTCCCTTAGTAGGTTATCAGCAGCAGTGGTATCGATACATAGTTGTGCTATCCAATATGGTAGCCACTGGCCAAATGTGGCTATTTAAATTTATTTAAAGGAAATGAAATTTAAAATTTGGTTTCTTAGTCCCACTAACTGTGTGTCAAGTGCTTATGTGGCTAATGGCTACCATATTGGACAGCCCAGGTCTACACCAATGGTATAGCATATTTATTGTATGAGGGTCAATCCAGGAAAAATAAAATGTTTTAAAGTTTTTTTTTAACCTTCTGATTAATTTTTCTTTTTCATATGGTGCTTTAGTGTTCACAATATTATGCACATGTATTACATGTTTTCACTGAAAAAAGAAACCCTGCAAAATAAGTGTAATCCTTATTTTTCATATAGGAAGTTGAGCTCAGAGAGACCAAAGTTCAAACAGCAGAGTTAAACAGGGCCTGAATTATTTAGTTCTACTTATTACACTATAAAATACCTAGAGTGAAGCCGGGCTCGGTGGCTCAGCCTGTAATCTTGCGCCTTGGGAGGCTGAGGTGAGTGGATTGCCTGAGCCCGCGGGTTCAAAACCCGCCTGGGCAGGCGAAACCTCATCTCTACAATAAATAAAAAAAAATTAGCTGGGCGTGGTAGCACGCGCCTGTAATTCCGGCTACTCGGAAAGCTAAGGCGGAAGGGTCGCCGGAGCCCGACAGGTCGAGGCTGCGGTGGCCGGGAGCAGCCACTGCACTCCAGTCTGGGCGATCGAGTGGGACTCCA
>CAUYQG010088759.1:0-17975 GCA_963574415.1 Tarsius wallacei | reverse complement strand
ACATGAGCCCCTGTGAGTTGATTCCTGCTGGCCTCACCAGTCTCTTTCTCCCCATTTTCTTCCCCACATCCCATGCTTCTGCCCTCCAAAGCTGCTGAACACTGCTGCTGTCTTGTGTCTAGACACATGCTGTGTTTCCCTCCACCTAAAAAGCCCTTTCTCTATTTCTGAGTGGTTAATTATTTTCCCAACTTTTAAGACTCAGTTCAAGTATCACCTCTTCCAAGGAGCCTTCCCTGACTCTCCTCGCCTGCAGTGCTAGCTGCTCCAATGTTTAGTCCCAATGCCCTGTGCTTATGTTCGTGTTCATCTAGCCTAATTCTTATCACACCAGAGGAGCAAGAGAGCCTAGTGTTAAACACAAGGACACGGAGCTGAGATCTCAGCATTTGAATCTCAATTCTGAGGCTTACTAGCTGTGTGACCTTGGGTAATCTACTTAAACCTCTGTGCTTCAGTTTACTTAACTGTAAAATGGGGTTGATATGATGCCTACCTCATGAGGTTGTGAGAAACAAATAAATTAATAAACAAAGAAAGCACTTAGGACAGGGCTTGGCAATTAATAAACAGCTTAATGGTGTCGGCCACTATTATTATTATTATTTTAATACCTTTAGAGGTACAGGTAGTTTTTTGGTTACATGGATATATTGCATAGTGGTGAAGAAGCCTAGGCTTTAAGTCTACCCAACACCCTAACTAGTGCACGTTGTACCCAGTAGGCAATTTTTTATCCCTATCTCTGTCCCTTCAATATTCATTATTATTACTATTGTTGATTGTCTGTTTATCTCACTTAATTGTAAGCTCTGTGAGGATAGCAATATAGCTTTGATTTCTGTACCTTGTTTGTCCATAGTAGGCATTTGACAAATATAAATTAGACTTGTGAACTCTCTAAAGGCAGAAACCACGACAGATTAACATGGTTCTTTTCTTTTTTCCCTCCTTCCCTCTCTCCTTCCTTTTTCTTTCTTTTTTTTTTTTCTTTCTTTTCTCCTGTCTCCTTGATTCCATTCATTCATTTTTCAAATGTTTACTAAGCACTTTATATTTGAGTCATTATTTTCTATACCCTTGGCTTCTAGGAGCATAAAACAGTGCCTGGAACACTAAATTAAGAGTTGAAAAAAATTTGAATTCTGTCCAGCCTCTTAGAGGCTTTGTATATCAGACAAAGATAATAGTGTCTTTCGCCCTGCTTTGCCACTATCATGTTGTGAAGCTCTCATGAGACAGTGAATTTATGGAAAATATAGAGCAATCGTCAAATGTGAAAGATTTGTTTTCTTAACCTATCATTTTTTTTTTCTTTTAAAGATGTGGGACACAAGTCAGGATTGGGTATTTAAGTGGTCATCATACAGGTGAAGTTTGAGCCTCCCATTGATCCTAACTTTGCCTAGTTTGGAATCAGGTACCCTTATTAGTGTTATATGCCGCTCCATCCTTCCCTCCCCTGGCAGTGACCGCTACTGCTATAACACGTCTTTTTTTATTTTAATGACTCTGGAAAAAGGGGCACCAGTCTGGCCTATGATTATTTGCATACTGCTTGTCCCTGAAGAGTTGGATAAACTGTTACCTGAGAGATAAATGTGATGAGTTTGTGAGAAGCTAGAAAGCTAAGGGAACAGCTTCATCTTACAGAAGCCTGCAGTCAGCAATCAGCAGTTTCCAAGGCATGTTTCAAAAATATTTATTCCAGATGATGGTAACAAGTACTTGGGGGTATGGTAGGGGGATATCTATAGTCAAATAAATTTGGGAAATACTGGGTTAAACCTAAACAAGTTTATTTGTGGTAGGACTTTTCAGAGTCTTTGATAACGTTATGATTCTCCAAGAAGGGGATCTCAGATGCATCTAGGGTACAAAATTTTTCATAGTTACTGACTTCAGAACCCTTTTACATTGTTTCTTAGGAAGCAAGCATTCCATGGTAAACAGTTAGAAACACACAGAGGAAAACATTGTTTCAGGCCATCTCTCTTCTGGTGGACACTGAAAGCATGGTCCAGAGAAATGAAACCACTTGCCCCAAATGACACAAGCAATGGAAGTCCAATTATTGGCCCAGAGCTTTTTCAAAACAACCACACTAATACCTTCTCTTCCAAACTCTCAGAAAACAGAGGCCTGAGGTTTCTGATTTAGTTCCAAAGAGGTTTTCTACTTTAAATTCCAGAATCTTAAGAAAATTCAGGGTAAAGTGTAAAGAAAATAGATAAAAGTGAATGTTATTTTCTTTCCATTCATATGTCAAATGACCTCCTCCCTTCTCTGAAGTTCTAAATCCAACCTATCCTTCAAAGATGCTGTTTTCAATGCCTAGTGAATATGAGGAGCTCAGATAATGCTCACTGAGCATTGAGTCAGCCATGATTTCTCCTGTCAGTGGAGAATCATCTCCCTTACCCACACTCGTAGCACGTATTGTATGGTATGCACTATTCAGTGGTAGTTTTCATAATCTTCCTTATAACTATTTATATGCATTCTCTTTCTAGCATTGGATTATAAAATCTTAGAAGAAAGTATCTATCTTCAATTCAGTCTTATCAATTGATATCAAAACTTGGTCCCAAGAAAAGGGCTACCATAGTCATTTAAGCCTTACTGTAGATTAACGTGAGTCATTTCTCATGTTGCATTAGCCCAGACACTTTAGGTTTATACAGCAGTAAATTTAGCCTCCAAATCTCAGTGATTTACACTGATAAAAGCTTCTCATGCATGACACATACCTCACGTGAATCATCAGAGGGCTCTATTCCACAGAGTCACTCAAGATCCAGGTTCGTCATGGTGGCTTGACTAAATGCCTCCTTTCTTTAGCTGCAGCTAAAGAAAAGAGTGCTGGAGATCTCACACTGGTTATATCATGTCTTGGTCCAGAAGTAACACAAGTTGCTTCTGCTCAAAACCCATTAGTTAGAGCTAGTTATGTGGTCTTTTCCAACTATAAAAGGGCAGAGAAGTCTAATCATCTTATATGACCAGAAGAAAAGGAAAATTGGATATGGGTGAACCCTAGAAGTCTCTACCACATCATGGGTTTATAAAAATTAAGCTTTTATTTTAGTGGTACGATGGGCACTGAGCACTTAATGGATGCTTGAAATAATTTTTCATTAATGGACGGACTAAAAGTTATAGGTAATTCAAATAATAATAAGTATTGAATGAATGAATAAAGCAATAGATTAAAATTCTAAACCAATTTTTCCCCTGCTTTCTGATATTGGCAAATCATTGTCACTCTAGGCCTTAGTTTTCTTATCTGTAAAATTAAGTGATGAGGTTGGGAGTGGTGGCTCACACCTGCAATCCCAGCACTTTGGGAGACCAAAGTGGGCAGATTGCTTGAGCTCAAGAACTGTGAGACCAGCCTGGGCAATGTAGTGAAACCGTGTCTCTACAAAAAAATAAAAAACAAAAATTAGCCAGGCATGTTGGTGCACACTTGTAGTCCCAGCTACTGGGTGTGTTGAGGTGGAAGAATGACCTGAGCCCAGGAAATTGAGGCTGTCATAAGCCATGATCATTGTGATTGTGCCACTGCATTCCAGCCTGGGTGAGACCCCAACTCAAAAGAGAGAGAGACAGAGAGAGGGAGGGAGGGAGAGAGAGAGAAAGAGAGAGAGAGAGAGAGAGAGAGAGCGAGAGATGGGATGATACAATTTATAAGGTCTCTTTTAACTCAAATAGTTTAATATTCATGATAGGGTAGGGGCAATCATCCCAAGAATCACATTCTCATTCTCTGTGGGAGAGATCCTGTTAACAAAGACCCTCACCATATTCATCAGAATGATCCCTTTAATACCAGCTGACTTTTTTTTCCTAAATAAATGCAAAAGCCACAGAGAAGAGCACAGTTCAGGGAGAAGGAATCCAGAAATAGCCTTTCATTTCAAGCCAGAATCAAGAAGGAGCCTTAAGCAGACTGGAGATGTCCACTTTTCTTTTGGGAGATGCCAAAGTTGTCTCTTCAATCAAAGAGGATTTTAAAAGGAGCACAAAAATTCTTTAATGTTCTCCGAGCTGCTTCGGGCCTGGGCCCAGGAAACATTGTTATTGTAATTGAGACGCCAAGACATTTGGCAGTGTTATGTTCTTGTTTGGCCCAGTGCAACTCTTTATTTATTAAAGCCTTGGGGCTCTTCAGGCCAGGGTTCAGTGTATTAATTTATATAGTTTGCCTCCCTAGACAGAAGACGAATTCAAATACCCCCAGCTTCAGTGTGACCCAGTTTGAATCTGGGATATTAACTCGGAAGCTTTTCCTTTTTCTTTTCTTCTTATACCTGTAAAAGGTATTTGGGGAACGTGCTAGCAAAAGATCCAGATGCAGCAATTCATTCCTCTCCTTTTCAATGCCCCTCCTCCTTCACCATCCCGACATGAATTGTACTCTTAATGTAATTCATCCAGCCAATAGTTCCTGAGTGCTAATTATATGCAAGTGATATGCTAGTGTGAATTGAGTAAGACCCAGTTCCTATCTACAATGGGCTAGGAAAGTCTTGGAAAGACAATCCTGGAGAAAACCACTCCAGGAGAGTGTAGCAGGTGCAGGACTATGGGTACATACAAGAGGCATGTGGGGTGAGGGTGGGCATCACTGCTTGTGAGGCTCACAGGGAGATTTCTAGAAAAGAGTCCTTAACTTGGGGCCTGAAAGGAAAAGAGGTTGCCAGATGTAAGTGCTGGGGAGCGGTGGGGAAAACAAGGGTGTCCCAGCCCCAGCCTAGACCAGAACACAGTGGGATAAAACAACATTCCATGCCTGGGAAACTCCAAAGATTTTGGTTGGCTTGTGTATGGAATTAGTGAGAAGAGGTGTAGAGGTGAAAAGAGGCTAGATCATGGCTGACTTTGTTCTCTGAAAATAGTTTCAGTTATAGTCCTTTCCAAGGGTGTTTGGAGAATGAATTTCTGAAGATCAAAATATCTCCTGAGGTCCTAAAATGAATTTTAATTGCATCAACTAGGGTCTCAACAGAAAACAGTGCATTCACATTAGGATAATTCAAGGATATGTTTATTTACAAAGGGACTATGAGTAAAGATGTGAGTGTAGAAAAGCCACAAGGGACCGGGCACAGTGGCTCACATCTGTAATCCCAGCACGTTGGGAGGCAGAGGCAAGAAGATTGCCTGAGCCCAGGGGTTTGAGACCAGCCTGGGCAACTTGGCAAGACCTCATCTCTACAATAAATCAAAAATTAGCTGGGTGTGGTGGCGCACGCCAGTGGTTCCAGCTACTTGAAAGGCTGAGACAGAAGGATTGCCTAAGCCCAGCAGGTCGAGGCTGCGGTGGCTGTGAACATGCTACTGCACTCCAGGCTGGGTGACAGAGTGAGACTCTGACTCAAAAAAAAAAAGAAAAGAAAAGAAAAGAAAAGCCACAAGGAATAGTGCAGCAGCCAAGGCCAGAGGCAGATGAGCTATTACCACCATCAGGCTGGAGACAGGAAAGGAAGAAGTTCTTTCAGGAATTTAAAAGTTTAGAAGAGAGCTGTATAGGGACATAGAGACAAATCAGGAATATAAATTCCCTGACCTCTATCCTCGTCTCCCTCCAATATTCTGCCAAATCTTCCCATAGGCTCAACTCAGCAAGAAACCAGAGCCCACTGACATTGTCCAAAAAGAGCAGAAAATTGGAAAACTTAGGTCTGGAAGGACAAATGAAAATACCCAGCAATTTACTGCTGGCTCTGTTGACACTGTCGCTGACCATGAGGGAGTTATTTGTGGTTAAGACTCTCCTCTATCACACAAAATTCTTTCCTTCTTCATGGTCTTCCTCTTCACATCCCAGACAATGCCTACCTTATCCTTCCTGGTAACTGGAATCTACTCTATAGGGTATGAAAGATAAAATTCACTAGACAAGTAAAGAGATGGTTTTATGCAGGCTATTGCAACAGAGAAAACATTCGTTAGTGAGAAATCAACAGGCTGGGAGTTTGGAGTTTTATAGACGTAAGTAAACAAAGATGAAAAGAGGCTGGTCTCACCTATGTCATATAGGGAAGAGTGATTATTTGTCATTAGTCATTTCCCAGAATGTAAGAGTGGAGGGATCTTTTTTTTTTTTTTTTTTTTTTTTGTTGGAGTCTTACTCTGTAACCCAGACTGGAGTACAGCGGCATGCTCATGGCCACCGCAGCCTCGACCTGCTGGGCTCAAGTGATCCTTACCCCCCCTCCCTGCCTTCCAAGTAGCTGGAACTAAAGGTGCATGCTACCACACCTGGCTCATTTTTTGATTTATTGTAGAGACGTGGTCTCACCAAGTTGTCCAGGTTTGTTTCGAACCCCTGAGCTCAGACAAACCTCTTGCCTCTGCCTCCCAAGTGCTGGGATCATAGGCTTGAGCCACGGCACCTGGTGGAATTTCTTAACTGTCACTATTTTCTAGGAGCATAGGGTTCAGGTAAAGTTTAACATTGTCAGCTTCCGCTTTAGTTCATGAAAAATGAATATTTTTCATCCCTGAACAACTCAGAAGAGATCATAAACCTTCTGAGTGTGGCAAAACAGAGTCTAAAAAATAGAATCTTGGGCTGGGTGTGGTGGCTTATGCCTGTAATACCAACACTTTGGGAGGCCAAGGCGGGAGAATTGCCTGAGCCTAGGAGTTTGAGACCACACCTGGGTAACTTGGGAGACCTTGCCTCTACAATAAATCAAAAAATTAGCCAGGCATGGTGGTGCATGCCTGTGGTTCCACCTCCTTGGAAGGCTGAGGTGGCAGGATTGCCTGAGCCCAGGAGGTCGAGGCTGTGGTAGCATGCCACTGCACTCCAGCCTGGGCAACCGAGTGAGACTCTGACTTAAAAAAAAAAATCATCAACGACTCTTGTTGTCATTTTCTCTGCAAAATTAGTTGAGCCATATTGACAGGTGGTGGCAAAGATCAGTCCTTTTAAGACCTAGATATCAGGCATCTTATACAAGAAAGAGAAATATTAATATAAAATATATTATTAATATAAAGATTAAATATTATTAGAAAGTAAAGAGCCAGAGTTGAACCTTGAAGCTAACAAGTCTGGTAGATCGCAGGAGGTCAGTGGTGAAAAATCTTTCAGTTATGCAACACTACTCATTGAGTTTCTTGAAGTTAGGATGTTGACACTCTGGTAAAATTGTCCATATTCTTGGTTACCTCTCATTTAAGGACACACATGACCTGAGCATTTCACTGAACTTCCTTCCTTAGTGGCCCAGATAGCAGCATGTTCAGGGAAAAATCTTGCATGATCTGTTACAGTGTGATATATTCTTTGAAGTTTACATCAAGTTGCTGGACTTTAGTTCTCAGATCTTCTTCCGATCTTGGAAGAAAGAGCCAGGTCCATTTAGAGTCCCAAGAGACAAAAATCTGGGTAGTCAAGTTTTATGTCGTCAGGTAAAGTGTGAAGATGGAAGTCAGAAAACTTAGTATGGTGTGTTGTAACCAAATACTGACGAAAACTAGAAGAATTGAAAATGTGTTACGGACCACACTGAGATACCATCTAACTCCAGTAAGAATGGCCATCATTAATAAAACAAAAAACATCAGATGCTGGCTAGGATGCATAGAAAAGGTAACGCTTCTACTCTCTTGGTGGGAGTGCAAACTAGCTCAACTGCTATGGAAAACTGTGGCGATTTCTAAAAGAACTAGAAATTGACCTTTCCACACAACCCGCAATCCTCCTACTGAGAATATACCCAGAGGAACTCAAATAGTTCTACAAAAAAGATACCTGTGCAAGCATGTTTATTGTAGCACTATCACAATAGCAAAAACATAGAGTCAACCATTCTGCCCATGGAAAGTGGACTGTGTTTTTTTTTAAATGTGGTATATAGGGGCCTCTGGGTCCTCCTGGGTGGGCAACGGGGACTTCACTTCCAAGGCGAATCCTCAGGGAAGTGGCCGGATCACAGCCGAGGTGATCAAGCACCTGGAGCGTCTGGTTCTCGTGGATTTCAGCAGCAGCGAAGCAGTAGCACTACTGGAGAAAGCCATCGCCTCTGGTGGCTGGCTCCATGCCATGGACACGGATGGATTGGAGCCCATGGAGTCTGTCCTGGAGGATATATGTTTACGCTTGAGACCTGATAACGTAGTAGAAGGCAACTGTGTTGAAGAACTCCCATTGCTTCGTGGAGGAGTATTTTGTGCCGCCCCCCCCCACCCCAATATCTCTTTGCCAAAGCAGGATTAACAAGAGCCCCTTCCCTTTCCAGACAGCTGAGTAGCTTATTTTGGGACAGGGGCATCCTGTGACCACATGGAAGTACAATGAAGGTAGTTTGCTATTATGAACACTGAAGTTCCTGCTTCTTTCAGTCACCTGAAAAAAATGACTGCTCAAGCATTTCTTCATAGTTACTGACTCTTCTAAAGACAGACTTGGGAAACATCTAGCCAAAACAAGGCAATGACTTTCTGATGCTAATGGAAGTAAAAGGAAAGAGCAAAAGTCAAGGAATGGATCAAGTATTCACTTAACAGGCCTGTTCAGTATGGAGAGCATCATACTCCATTAACTTCCCCTTAAAAGATTATTTACCAGACAGAACAAAAGCAAATTTTTATATTTACATAACTGGCAGACAGAGCATCTGATCGCTATGTGATAACCTAAGTTGTCATTTCTAGCTGCTATTTTCATTTATTTCAGCAGCCCTATCTTTACTGAACATACCTAAACACGTTCTCGGGCACCCACTTTGTTCCTAGAAGAGGGCTAAATTCTGGTAAGGTCTGAAGAGTGTAAGTAGACTGGAGTGTGTGAATTCAAAACTAGAACCATCTGCCATCCCGCAAAGTGATTATGTGCAAAACACCTGGTGTTTTCTCTTTCTGAGAAAGGAACTTAAAATAAAAATAGACTTGGGTCTTAAAAAAAAGTGTGGTATGGGTCACTGCCTTGCTAAGCTATGGTGTGGCCATGTGCTCTTTGAGCTATGGCTGGGGCATGTTTTCTTAAGCTTTGGCCCTCTCCCCTCCCTTGAGGCGGTGACTCTCCTCTCTCTCTCTCTCTCCCCCCAATTTACTTTTAAATAAACTATATTTTCTAATCTAAAAAAAAAGATGTGGTACATATACACCATGGAATATTATGCAGCCCTAAAGTAGGACAGAATTATGGCTTTCACAGCAACTTGGATGGATTTAGAGTCTATCAATACTCAGTGATCTATCACAGAAACAAAGAACTGAGTACCAAATGTTCTCACTTATAAGTGGACCCTGAATATCTAGCATAATACTACAAGAAAGGGATTGGCAGTAGCGGGACAATGCTGGGGGGAGGGGGAGGGTACAAATACATCAATGAGGGTGCCTGATCCTAATTCAGATGAAGCGAGGTCCAATGGGAGGCTTAAACTTCACCTGTACGAAAACCACTTATGTACCCATTCCTGACTTGTACCCCACATCTTTAAAAAAAAATTTTAAGAAGAAAATAACATGGACTTGCAATGTGGACAAAGTAACAGCATCCAGCCCATTGTGCATGTAGATACCACAGGTGGCTTTTATTTTTATTTCCAGATGGGGAGAGGAGAAAGTTAACTAAATCTCTAAAATAAGACAGAGTTTGTTATCCATCAATTATCTGTAATTTGCATAGAGGTGTAAAGTAGCTCAAAGGCAACTAACAAGGCCCCGCATCTGATCATTGGGAAGAGTGTGCTCTGAAATGGGAAGAGTGTGCTCTGCAAGATGTGTAGTTTTCCACTGACACACAAAATTTCTTTCTATAGTCACCTTCCTCTTGATCAAAAATAGTCTCAATGAAAGATTATTCTTGGACACAAAATAATAATGGTCTCATCAGATTTGGCCTGATTACTTACATAGGTAGAGCTAGAATAGCAATTTGCCATATATAGGTGTTCTTAAGTCTGTGTTGCTGGAAGTTTTCATAAGGAATCTTTTTTGTGCGTGTGTAAATGAGGTGAAATTTATTAGGTGGCAGGAAAGCTCTTGGCAGCAAGAGGGGACCCAAAAGAGGTTGCCCAAGGAATCTTTTAAAAGCCACTCAATGTTAGGAAGCCAAGACAAGAACTTAACCGTCAGATCTCTCCTGTAGTACATAAGATTTGAGTGAATTCCACTTCTTGAGCTCTCCAAAACATCCAAAGTTTCCCGAGTCCCCCAGGACATGACTTCCCTTATTCACCTGTGATGCTAGGAATCCTACAAGCCAGGTAGAGGATACTTTTCCCCAGGACTTTGTTAGTTAGCATTGGCTCCATAAAGTCGGCTTTGTTCCTTAAAAATATTTGGTCACCAACTACTTGGAAGACTGAGATGGAAGGATCACCTAAGCCCAACAGGTTGAGGTTGCTGTGGCCACGAGCATGCCACTGCACTCCAGCCTGGGGGACAAGAGTTAGACTCCAACTCAAAAAAAAAAAAAATATTTGGTCAAATCTGCTTTAATGAGCATTGCTCTCAAATAAGACCTTCCAGGCAAGGCCATAATTGCATAACCAATGTTTCCAATTATGTCCTGCCAACAAGGAAAACAGATTATTATTGAACCTATTCAAATAACTATACAGCCACCAGAGAGAATATTTAACAGTTCCCAAATCCTGGGAGGATCAGGCAGAAAGAAAAAGGTATATGTTTCATTTTGGTTTATAAAAGCATAATCTACTAAGTTGCTATGAGTTACAGACAGCTTAAGAGAAAAGTCAGCTTAAGAAATTGGGTCCCCTCGCACTTTTCTGTCCCCTCAATAAATCTTGCTTTCTCAAAAAAAAAAAAAAAAAAAAAAAGAAATTTCTTATTTATCCAGAAAATAGAGCATTAAAATATCAACAATATTCAACAAAAACTGCAATCATTCCACATCAGTTTATTCAGTACTATTTAATATTTCTTATTTCTTTACATCTTGGGTTAGCAGTCTCATGAACCTGCCTGTTTTTTGATTGAGTCCTGGAAACTGTGACTCAGTCTGCTGATATGGATATGGTCTCTAAGTTGTTTAAGCAAGGCCTGCAAAAGTTTGCACCCAAAAGTACCTCACAAAGCTGTTTTCCATGGGTCTCTGAGATAGTCTTGCTCATTGCAAGACCTTTCAGGGAAGCATCAAAGTAAAGCAAAACTTATTTGTAAATGACAAAAGACTTAAAATGCTTATGGTTAACTTATTACTGATTATTATCAAATGTGAAAAATCTGATGAAAGCTCCTTCTAAGAATAATGTAACTGACAAGAACATTTGAATGTTTCTATGGTGTGCAATACCAAAAAGTCAATTCAAAACAAGCTTTAGATAAAATATCTAAAAACATAATGCATAATCCTATTGTCAAAGAAGAGTTGAATATTATATCTAGTTTATAAAAATGAATGAACATAATCTTTACAGAAAAAAAGTCTCCAGATATGATGTATAGTCATCCTAAAATACATCATGAATATTAAGCACATAGTTAGAACATACCAAAAATATATTGAGAATATCAAGTAAAGAGATTCAGTAAACCTGGGGTAAGTCCTAAACATTGTATGTTAATAAAACTCTATAGGTATGTGATGTGAATCTCAACTTGAAAACCACTGGCCTAAAATATGTTAGATTCAAATTAAAGAAGTAAAGTTGTAACCAAGTTAGCACTGAAAAAAATAAATGAAATAATGAATAATAACACTACATTGTTGTTGTCTAACATCAGGCAAAGTAGCACCAGAACTCTGAGAAATATAAATATATCATGGACAGCAAGGGTCCTGAAAATTCTCTAGAAATCCCCATACATGATCTGACAGTAAAGTTCGCGAACTTGCCACTGTGTGCTTACGCTGGCTGCACTGTACAAACAACTCAGTAAGGTTTCATAACCCTGGTATATTAGTGTCTCAGTTGTGTTCGTGTTGACACATATCAGTGTCTTGCTGAGTGGTTTTTATTATTGTTGTTGCACGTTTTTGTGTGCCATCATGAGAATGTCGAAATTTGAATTAGGGCAACAAACAAACATTAAATTTCTTGTTAAACTTGGCAAGAGTGGGCCATTGCCAGAACATCATGGCCATTGCCTTGCTAAGCTCTGGTGCAGCCATGCGCTCTTGGAGCTTTGGCCAGGCCATGTTTTCTTAAGCTTTGGCCCCCTCCCCTACCTTGGGTAGGTGAATTTCCTCTTTATCTCTGTTTCTAATTTACTTTCTAAATAAACTATAGTCTCTAATCTAACAACAACAACAAATTTTGGCAAGAGTGGAAGTGAAATTAGGGACATGTTAGTCCAAGTTTATGGGAATAATGTCATGAAGAAAACAGCAGTGTACAAATGGATTAAATGTTTTTCTGAGGGGAGAGAAAGTGTCACTGATAAAGAGAGTTCAGAACAGCCAGTAACAAGCAGAACTGACAGAAACATTGCAAATATTTGTCCAATTGTGTGTCAAAATCATTGGTTGACTGTGAGAAGCATAGCAGACCAAATAACCATTGATAGAGAAAGAGGAAAATTTTAACAGAAAATCTTGGCATGAGAAAAGTAAGTGCAAAAATGGTCCTGAAGGAGGTCTTGCATCACAACAATGCACCAGTTCACACAGCACTGTCTGTGTGGGAGTTTTTAGCAGGTAAACAAGTAACTGTATTGGAACATTCTACCTACTCCCGTGATCTGGCCCCCAGTGACTTTTTTTCATTATGCAAAGATAAAGGGAATATTACAAATAAGGCATTTTTATGACATTCAGGATATCAAGGGTGATACGACAACAGCTCTGATGGTCATTCCAGAAAGAGTTCAAAAATTGCTTTGATGAGTGGACTAGGCACTGGCAGCAGTGCACAGTTTCCCAAGGGGAGTACTTCAAAGGTGACCATAGTGATGATATTCAGCAATGATATTCACTTTTTCTAGGATGAGTTCGCAAACTTACTTGTCAGCCCCTGTAGGGCATATAATTTCAACATATTTATATTAATAAATAAAATTTTATTCATACAGATTTAACCCAGGGAAAATTATATGACTTTTTTGATTTGACAATGCTTTCCATGCAACTCATCAATAGTAACATATCAAATAAACTTAATTATTTCTAGACCCGCTCTTTTGGCAATGTAAAATAAGAAATTTCTTCTGATTCTTTCAAGGGTTCCTTGAAAATCCAAAAGACAGTCTTAGGTATTAAAAAATATCATTTAGGATTCAATTTGGGAAAGGCAAAATAGCAAAAGTTTTCAAGAGATTTGAACACTGATCAAAATATGATCATGGATTTCTTGGAACAACACTTGGCTATCAGGTTCATCAAAGTAATGACAACAGATTTAAGAAGAAAATGTAGAAGGTAACATGACGGTAAAGAACCTAACTTAGCTCCTTCAAAAGTGAGAAAACTTTGCTCTCTTAAATCATCGAGGACATGACAAAGTCAACACAAAGCACAGCAAATTATTCTTAAAATACACACTATCTTTGTTATCTTGGCAGATTACACAAAAGGTAAGAACAACTTCACAATCACTTATCAAGAGCAGACCAATAGTATGAGAAAAAGTTGTCATTTTAACAGAGAGAGAACCAAATTCTAGTTTTGTATCAGTATAATATTTGCTACTAAAGATCTTTTTAAGAATCTTACACATAAATCATAAACCTTAGCCAGGTTTGACCATGGCAAATAAAATTCTGTTTCTTTACACTTTCTACAACTTTACATATCCATTTGAGTTTTGTCCTAGACTTTTCTCTTTCTCATTCTGAAACAACCAGTCATTTTACTTTAGGACAGAACTGCTGTTTTTTGGTTTTTTGGTTTTTTGGGGTTTTTTTGATTAACAAAAGTGTATTCCCTTTAAGTCAACATCTCAAAGTGGCAAAAAATGAATATGTTTATTAACAGACCCAAAGATATAGCCTCTTCATACTCATACACAAGAACTTCAGGAATATTCAGTTTATATAAGCATTTATTTATTGCTAAGCCAATAGGAATCTAGCACTTTTTTTTTTTTTGAGTCAGAGTCTCACTCTGTCACCCAGGCTGGAGTGCAGTGGCACACTCAGAGCCACCACAGCCTTGACCTGCTGAACTCAGGTGATCCTTCTGTCTCAGCCTTCCAAGTAACTGGAACCATAGGCACGCACCACCACTTCCAGCTCATTTTTTGATTTGTTGTAGAGACGGGGTCTTGCCAAGTTGCCCAGGCTGTTCCCAAACCCCTAGGCTCAGGCAATCCTCTCACTTCTGCCTCCTGAAGTACTAGGATTACAAGCATGAGCTGCTGAGTCTGGCTAGAATATAGCACCTTTAAGAGATTTTTATAATCTAGTTTGGTAATGCCATCCAGAGGTAGGAAAATATTACAAATTCACAGATACATATATGCTGTACATATAGATACAGCTTTTTAGCTTTAATCTTCAAATTTTAGCCAGGGGTTGGCCCCACCCCTTTGCTCGATAGCTCGCGAAACTTCGCGGAGGCCTTCCTCTTTGATCTTGGCCACCGCCATACCATCCAGACTAAGGAAGACCCAGAAACTTTGGGGCCAGGTGAGCCACGGCCACAGCTGCATCGTCAAGCACCGAAAGCACCCGGGAGACCATGGTAAGGCTGGTGGCTTGCGTCACCACAGGATCAATTTCGACAAATATCACCCAGGATACTTCAAGAAAATTGGTATGAGGCATTACCATTTAAAGAGGAACCAGAGCTTCTGCCCAACTGTCAGCCTTGATAAATTGTGGACTTTGGTCAGTGAGCAGACAAGGGTGAATGCTGCTAAAAACAAGACTGGAGCTGCTCCCATGATTGATGTGGTGCAATCGGGCTACTACAAAGTTCTGGGAAAGGGAAAAGCAGCCTGTCATCATGAAGGCCAATTCTTCAGCAGAAGAGCTGAGGAGAAGATTAAGGGTGTGGGTGAAGCCTGTGTCCTGGTGGCTTGAAGTCACATGGAGAGAGGTTCATTAAATGCTACCAAATGCTTTAAAAAAATATTTTTGTCATGGATGAAGCATAAACATAGAAACACAAAATTTACTGGTTCATATCAAAGCCATTTTCTCTTCCTATTGGATATGAATTCTTAATTGATTTAATTAACAATTTAATTTAACAATATAGACAAACCAACAGAAAAGAGTAACAAAGAAGTTTGTTGTCTCTCACCCAGCAGAGACAAGATTTCTATGGGCTGTAAACTCATTTACAGAGATCACCAATGGTCAGACCGCAAAACCAAAAGAAGCTGTCAGTGGAAGTGAAGCAAGTACTCAAAAATAATCAAATCCCCCTACCATGCACCCAAAGGACACTGGATCCTGAGTCAGACTCACCCTTGGGTCCCCAGTCGGCAGTCAGGAATGGAGCAAACAAGGACCTGAGGACCCAGAGAAAGGTCTAATCCTGAGTCATGGCCCCGAACTGTCAAAAACAACATTCACTGGGCAATTAAGGAGATTATTTAATTCAGGCTATTGCAATGGGGAAAATATTCATTAATGAGGAAGCTCAAAGAAAAGGAAGTGGATCTGGAGTTTCATAGAACCAGGTAGAAAAAGGAATTGTCGGGAAGAGTAGAGGCAAGTCTTACCTATTGGTGGGGGGAGGGGTTCTTTGCAGCTAGTGGTTTGCTGGAACACAAAGGGGTGAGGAATTTCTTTTTTAAAAAAATTTATTTCAGGGTTAGGTATACAAATGTTCATTATACAAATACCCTTGACGATGAGATATGCCTACACCTACCCTGGAAGTTTCCCACTACTGCCAATTCCTTTCTTATAGTATTACAATAGTTGTTCAAGGTCCACTTATGAGTGAGAGCATGTGATAGTCAGTTCTTTGTTTCTGTGATAGATCACTCAGTATTATAGCCTCTAAGTCCATCCAAAGGGGTAAGGGATTTCAAAAAACAAAAGAATAGGAAGATTTCCTGACTGTTGCTGTTTTCCTGGAGTATGAGGTTCAGGCAAAGTTTAATATTGTTGAGGGTTTTTCAAGCAACTAAATGTAAACTGTGACCATTATTGCTATTTTAGTAGCTTTTGACTTCAGCATCATGCCATAATGATTATTGTAATCCATTGTAAGATGCATCACAAGAATTTTTTTTTACCATAAAAGTAAACACTAAAGTTTAAAAGTGATTTATCTTTCAAAATATAACTTCAGACATAGTCAAGAGCATTTTTTTTCTTTTCTTCAGAGTCTCACTCTGTTGCCCAGGCTGGAGAGCAGTGACATGCTCACAGTCACCACAGCCTCAACCTGCTGGGCTCAGGCGATCCTTTTTGCTTCAGCCTTCCAAGTTGCTGGATCCACAGGCATGCACAACCATGAGTGGCTCATTTTTCTGATTTATTGTAGAGACGAAGTCTCACCAAGTTGCCCAGGTTGGTCTCCAACTCCTGAGCTCAGGCAATTCGCTGGCCTCCACCTCCCAAAGTGCTGAAATTACAGGCATAAGCCACCAGGTCCGGCCTCAAAGGCATATCTATTCTTTTGACTGGCCATGTGGAAGGGAAGTCTTGTGCAAAAGCATCTACAATGTTGCAACTTCAGGGCACAAAGAGTAAAGAAAGCCTGAGGTGAGGTGGGCTGGGGAAAGGGGAGTCTAGAGAGATAGCCAAGGACAGGATGAGGAGGGACTTCTGAGCCTCTCTCGAGACTTAGAACTCAATCTGCAGGGAGATAGAGAGGCTTTGGCGTGAGGAGTGTGATGCCATCTTGCTAGGAGCCTGAGCCGTGGGGCCAGACTCTCTGGGTTTGGATCTAGACTTTAACCAACATGGCTCTGTGATCCTGAGAAAGTTACTTAACCTCAATTTTCTTCTGCTGTAAAATGATGATAATAGCCTATATTTCACAAGAGATGTGCAATGTAATGCAAATAAAGTGTCCAGAATCATGCCTGGTATGTAGAATTTGCTATAACTCTATTTGAATTTCAATTGTTGTTGTTACTTTTCTGTGTGTTTTGTTGGCTAAGTGTCGCTGCCTGCGAGCTCTGACACTAGTGAGCTGCCAGTTTTCCTTATAAAGGTGGCTCAATCACACAAATCTGGTTGGAAGTCGTGGGAACAGGTAAGGGCTCAACTTGCTACTGCATCTGCATAGCTATTTGAGCAAAAGTGACTGAAGTCAACTGATCAAATAATGAGATTCTGGAGGTTGGGGTGTGGTTAAAGTCTTGCCAATTCCATCTTTATGAGAGGGGACAGCAAATGAAACTTGGCTGAGGCCTATGGCAATGGTTTACACCATACAGCTCCAGGAAGGTTCCTTTCACATCAGTGTCTACCCAGTGTTCCTTTTCAAACCTCTGCTACAGTGAAAGTGGGGAACTCAAATACGAGCAAGCAGGGGCACCTATGAATGGTTTAAGTATGTCTGAAGCTTGGAATACAGATGAAGTCAGAAGGCCAAAGAAAAGGTTGAGTTTGTTTGTCGAAATATATGTTGTGTTTCATCGAAATATGGGAAATTCCAAGAAGAACAGAAGCTCAACTGCCTCATAGGGATGGACACACAGAAGTCGATTTTAAGATTCTTGTTTGGCTCAGAGATTGTTCCAACCCTCATTAGCAGTGCCAGCCTGATTGGCTCCTAGTTCTCAGCCCAGCTGTGCTGATAAATTTTGCTAGAGAATAAGGCCACTTATATTGCTGTGCAAGTGTCTGCTGGCTGCAGACAGGGCCACTGGCATGATTGAAAGACAGTTTCTGTCCCCCACCTTACTCAGAATGGTACTGTGGGACCAAATGTCATGGTCTGAGAACAGGGCAGCAGGGACCACCACCATCTTTTGAAGTCATGCAATCAAAATATTCATTCTTTTTCCATCGTTGAATATCCATTTCCCTCACATACATTTCAAGGCATAACTTAAAACATTAGAATGAGCCGGGCTTGGTGGCTCAGCCTGTAATTCCGCGCCTTGGGAGGCTGAGGTGAGTGGATTGCCTGAGCC
>CAUYQG010088758.1:0-32496 GCA_963574415.1 Tarsius wallacei | reverse complement strand
TTTTGAGTTGGAGTCCCACTCGATCGCCCAGACTGGAGTGCAGTGGCCGCTCCCAGCCACCGCAGCCTCGACCTGCTGGGCTCCGGCGATCCTTCCGCCGCAGCCTTCCGAGTAGCCGGAATCACAGGCGCGCACTACCACGCCCGGCTAATTTTTTTTTTTTTTTTTTTATTGTAGAGATGAGGTTTCGCCTGCCCAGGCGGGTCTCGAACCCGCGGGCTCAGGCAATCCACTCACCTCAGCCTCCCAAGGCACGGGATTACAGGCTGAGCCACCAAGCCCGGCTAGGAGAGGTTTTGTCAAAGATGAATTGGTTGAGATATTGAGGTTTTGCTTCCGAAATCTCTATCCTGTTCCATTTGTTCATTTGCCTGTTTTTGTACCAATATCAGGCTGTTTTGATTATTGCAGCTTTATAATAAATTTGGAAGTCTGGAAGTGTGATACCTCCTGCTTTGTTTCTTTTGCTAAGGATTGTTTTGGCTATACGTGGTCGTTTACATTTCCATATGAACTTCTGTATTGTCATTTCCAGGTCTGAGAAGAATGATGTTGGTAATTTAATGGGATTGCGTTAAATCTGTAGATTGCCTTTAGTAGGATGGACATCTTAACAATAATGATTCTTCCAATCCATGAGCACTGAATATTTTTCCATTTTGTTGTGTCTTCCTTGATTTATTTGAGCAGTGTTTTGTAGTTCTCATTGTAAAGTTCTTTCATTTCTCTGGTTAGGAAGATGCTGAGGTATTTAAATTTTTTGTGGAAGGGGATTGTGCTTTTTACTTTATTCTCTGCCTGCTTGTTGTTGGTGTATAAGAATGCGACTGTCTCTTGCACATTTATTTTGTACCTGAGACTTTGCCAAAGTCCTTATCAGTGCAAGCAGGTTTTTGACAGATTCTTTTGGATATTCGAGGTATAGGATTGTATCGTCAACAAAGAGTGATAGTTTAACTTCCTCTTTTCCTATTTAGATACTCCTGATTTCCTTCTCTTGTCTAATTGCTCTAGCTAGGGCTTCCAACACAATGTTTAACAAGAGGGCTGAGTGGACAGCCTTATCTTGTTCTGGTTTTCAAGGGAAATGTTTTCAGTTTCTCTCCATTTAACAATATGCTAGCTGTGGGTTTATCATAGATGGTGCTTACTATTTTGAAGTATGTTCCTACTAAACCCAGGTGTTTGAGGGTTTTTTTTTTTTTTTTATCAAGAAGGGATGCTGGATTCTATCAAAAGCTTTTTCTGCAACAAATGATATAATCACATGGTTCTTGTTATTACATCTGTTGATGTATTTAATTACATTTATGGTCTTGCGGATGTTGATGTAGGCATCATGGGGATGAAGGTTACTTGGTCATGGTGGATGATTTTTGAGGTGTGTTGTTGGCTCTGATTTATTAGAATCCTGTTGAGGATTTTTGTATCTATGTTCATCAGGAACATTGACTTGTAGTTCTCTTTTTTTGTTGGATCTTTACCTGGTGTGTGTATCTGTTGATGTTAACTTCATAAAATGATTTCGGGAGAATTCCATATTTCTCAGTTTCCCAGAATACTTTCAATAGGATTGATATCAGCTCCTCCTTGAACATTTTCAAATTCTGCTGTCCAGTCCAGGGCTTTCTTTTGTAGGTAGTTTTCTTATGACACTGTCAATTTCATGAGTTGTAATTTGTTTATTTAGTGTCTCAATGTCTTCTTGTTTCAACCTTGGGAGGTTGTGTGATATCAGAAAGTCCTCCATTTCAATTAGATTATCAAATGTTTCCATACAAGTATGCATAGTAATCTCTGATAACCTGAATGTCTTCAGTGTCAGTTGAGATTTGATCTTTTGTATTTCTGCTTGTGTTTATTTGGACTTTTTCTCACCTTTTCTTGGTCATTCTGGCTAGGGGTCCACCTATCTTGTGAATTCTTAAAAAAAACCCAGCTTTTTGTTTTGCTGATGTTTTCTATGATATTTTTGCCTTCTATGTCCCATATTTGGGCTCTTACTTTGGTGATCTGTATTCTTCTGCTAAAGTGAAGGTTTTGGTGATCTTGTTGTTCCAGTTCCCTTAGGTGATTTGTTAGGCTGTTAACTTGTGATCTTTCCATTTCTTGATGTGTGTTCATAGAGATATAAATTCCCCTCTTAGAACTGATTTGTGGTATCCCAGAGGCTTTGGTTAGATGTTTCTTTATTTACATTTGTTTCCAGGAATATTTTCATTTCTGTTTTGATTTTGGTGTTTACCCAGGAGTCTTTCAGCATCATGCTGTTTAGTGTCTATGTCTTTGTGTGTGGGCTTTGGGAAAATTCTGTTAGAGTTGAGATTCATTATAATACCATTGTGGTCTGAAAAAGTGCATGGAAAGATTTCACCTTATGGAATTTGTTTACGCTTGATTTATGGCCAAGGATGTGACCAATCTTGGAGTACGTTCCATGTGATGGTGAGTAGAATGTATATTCTGTGGTTGTTGGGTGGAATATTCTATACATGTTTATCAAGTCCATTTGGTCAAGCATCAAGTTGAGGTTCTAGATCTCCTTGTTAATTTTTTTGCTTTGATGATCTATCTAGGGCTGTCAGTGGGGTTTTCAAGTTCCCAGCTATAATAGTGTTAGAGTCAATATATTTTTTTACTAAGTAGTTGCTTTATAAATGTCGGTGTTCCTGTGTTGGGTGCATATATGTTTAGTATGAATATTTCTTGCTGGTAAATTGTACCATTTATCATTATGTAGTGTCCTTTTGCATCTTTTTATATTTTTGATAGCTTAAAGGTTGTTTCGTCTGATATTAAGATTGTGACTCCTGCATTCTTTTGTGATTTATTTCCTGGACACTCATTTTCCATCCTCTAACTTTGAGTCTGTGTGCATCCCTTGTGGTGAGATGTGTTTCCTGGATGCAGCAAATAATTGGGTCATGGTTTCTTATCCTGCTTGCCATTCATTGTCTTTTCAGTGGTGCATTTAGTCCATTCACATTCAGGCTGATTATTGAAATGTGATTGTTTATCCCTGTCCTGAGGTTCTTATAAAGTGTTTTCTTTGTTTGTTTGCTTGTTTTCTTTAAGCTTTGGGGTTGATGTATGTGTGTTCCAAGTTTGCTGTTGCAATGTATTCTCTGTTGATTCCGTGCTCTGCTGTTCTCTTGGGAATTCTTTTTTCCTTTCTTCTCTGCTTAATACCTTTTAAAGCATCTCCTGTAGAGTTCATCTGGAAACTGCATAATTTCTTAGGGTTGGATTCTGGAAAGGATTTTAATTATCCATTGCTGATGAGTTGGGCTTGGCTGGGTAGGAATTTCTTTGTTGAAATTGTTTATCTTTGAGGATTTTGAATATTGGACTCCAGTCCCTTCTTGTTTGTAGTGTTTCTGCTGATAGGTCTGCTGCTATTCTGATTGGTTTTTCCTGATAGGGAGTCTGACCTTTCTCTCTTGCTGCCTTTAGGATATTTTCTTTTGTGCGTACTTTGTGTAGGCGAATTACTATGTGTCTAGGGGTTGATTTTCTCATTTGATGTTTTGTGAGGGTTCTCTGTATCTCTTGTGTTTGGTTGGTCACATCTCTGGTGAAATGGGGAAAGCTTTCATGGATAACCTCCTGAAATACTTGCTCCAAGGTATCTTCCACTTCACTTTCTTCTTCTGGGATACCATTCAGGAGTAGGTTTGGCCTCTTGATATGACTGCATATCTCTTGTAGGCTTCATTCTTTCTTTCTGAGTTTTCTTTCTATGTTTCTTACAGAGCGGGTTAATTCCATGTTCTGGTCCTCAGGTTCTGAGATTCTTTCTTCTGCTAGATTAGTTCTGCTTTCCATGCTTGTTATCTTGTTATTTATTTCTTGGATGTAATTTTTTATGGCCAAAATATCTGTTACAAGTTTTTTCAGTGTTGCATCTTGTTGTTCTAGAGTCTTATTCACTCTTTCCATCAATTCCCTAATCCGTGTTATATTTTTGGTCCAGTAGTTGATGACTTCCATTGTTTGGGCCCTGAGGTCTGATTTTTCAGATGTTTTCTCTTTGTTACACTTGAAATTACCTGTGGTCTTCTGTTGTTTTTTCCTCATTTGTGACAGATCTCTTTCTTTTCTATTAGTTCTGTTAGTCAGTGGCAATGGGAGAGGCTTTCACTTCTGATGCTTGCTCAGCCCTCTATTCTTCCCTGATCGGGGCTCTGGATCTGCTCTATTTTGAAAAAAGACACTGATCTCATTGGTGGTCTTCTTTGTCTTTTAATGGCCACCCCCTTTATCCCGTGCCTGAATTAGGGGTGGGGGTGGGTCACCTGAGACTCAGCACTCGTCCTGTCCTTCCAAAGTTTGTGCTTTTAGGATATTTCCTCTGGGTTGTGATCAACCCCTGACTAGTTGATTCACTAGTCACAGAAATTGAGTCTGTTGCTCCATGGTGAGCAAGTGACAGGACTTTCCTACCCCATTTCAAGATGGTGGCAGGGTGCCTCTTTAATTTTTTCCAGTGGGACTCTACCTATTTGCTCTCTCCACAGCCCTTGCTACAAGTGTCTGGCCAAGCACTGCAGTGGTGAGTCAGAGCCTGGACCTGGAATCTCTCTGGTTGCAGTAGTGAAACAGAGCCTAGAGCTGACAGTCTCTCCCCACAGCTTCTTCCCAGGAAGACTTTTGTAAGTTAAAAAAAAAGAAAAGAAATGGCGCTCCACTTATGTGACCCAGGAAGTGCTAGACACCAAGCAGAGTAGCTGCATCATGAGCTTCCTCTACAGGAGAGCCCTGACCACTTGCTCTCAAGCCCCCACTTCATCAATCTCTCCCAGCAGTATCTTCTCAGGAAACATTTTGTTAATTTAAAAAAAAGAAGAAGAAGAAGAAATGGCACTTGGCTTCTGCATCCCAGGAATCACTAGGTTCCAAACTGAACAGCTGCAGCATCAGCTACTTCACCAGGAGAGCCCTGGCCACTTGCTTCTGAGGCCTCACTCAGTCCGCCACTCACACGTTCATTCAGTCACTGACACATTCATGAAATTTTCTATACATTCACTCACTCATACTGGGACTTGCATAGTCCAACTGGCTCAGCTGCTATCTTCCTCTCTTGTAAACTAAATTCTTATCTGTTGGGTTTTTTTTTTTCCTTCTTTATTGCTGCATAATATTCCATTGTGTGTATGTACATCTGTTGGTTTTTATGAAATTCTACTTTCCCCAGGCATCCTATATTTACTTGATAACCCTACCCCCAAAAAAGTGTACTCACTCAGCAATTCATGCTGATTCATAGATCAACAGATAGGCAATAAAACCTTCCCCTCCTGGAGTAGCTATCAGTAAATGGAGAAGATATTTTGTTCAAGAGTATCACAAATGATGGCAACAGATGACCCAGTGTTCATGGTGACTAACATTGTTTTCCCTCCCAAGCTGGAAGATATCTGACTGACTGAAATAAGAGAAAAGAGGAAAGGGAAATGTAGGACGCAAGTTAAAATCCCCAAATGTACCTTCTTTATTATTTGTCTTTCCTTCCATATAAATATTGTACCTATAAAAACAGATATAAAAATAAATATAATCTCCAAAATAAGAATATAAACATGGAAAAAAGTGTCAAGCCATATATCAATGATGACATAAACATACAGAGAAAAAAATTTTCAAATGATCTTTCTTGAAAAAGTATTTTGGTCATAAAAACCTAAAATGAAATCAAGATTGATTGATTTTCAGGCAAGCCAGCCACAAAGGAGAGACAGAGAGAGAGAGAGAGAGAGAGAGAAAGGGACAGAGAGAAGAAAGAAGAGAACATAATCTAGGCCTAGTGTGTATAGTGCTAAGTGTGGTACTGCTTCTGTTATTATAAATATAAGGAATCAACTACATTCTTCACCATGATCTCCGGAAAATTACTGGATAAAAGATTCATATGAATAACAATCCCATATGCTTTCAGTGAATGTTCCTTTACAGATTGACCATAGATGTACATGCCTTCCCAAGGAGACAGAATGTATGATCCTCTATCAGCTCCCAGAAGAGCTGGAAGAAACTTGGTGTCAGCCAGACTGCTTGACTAAGGCCTGGAGATGGTAACTCAGTCTTTAGGAAAGTCCTGGGGATGGGAATGGGGTTCAGTGCAGCTTATATCAGTGGTGTGGGATGTAATGGTGAGGACTAGGTATGGAATTCAGGGTAGCTTTTTATTCATAATACTATGAACTAGGGGGCAGGAAAAGGACAGGAGCTGGTCTAGCTTGTGTACCAGGAGCATCCACATGCAGTATTTTCAGAAGGGTGTATGGCGGGTGTAAATCACTGAGCCAGCAGAAAGGGGCACAGTAATACACACCAGAATCACTTTATTTCAGATTTTCCAGTACAACTTTACAGCTCTCCCCCGACATTTATAAGCATGGTACTTCCCTGTACAAATTCCTGAATCCATCAAAACCTTGAGGCTGATGAAGTCACAGTACACCAGGTGTTGTGAGATCTTCCTCTCCTGGAGGAGATATCAGTGAATGAAGATGTTTGGTAAAGGAATATCACAAATGATGGAAACAGACGACCCAGTCTTCCTGGTGACTGACATCATTTTTCCAGCAAAGATGGAAGCTGTTTCACTGGCGGCAATAGGAACAACAATAAAAACTAATGAATATTTCCTTAGTGTGAAACGCTTTGCAAAACAAAAATCTCATGAACATCTGTCAATGCAGTATACGCACCAGGAGGAAAGAAGGTAGAAGTAGGGCTAGAGAACTTGGGACTCTATTGTCTCTTCTTAGAAATAGAGGGACCAGGAGATGAGGAACAGAATACCCTCTCAAAACTCAGATCCCACTCAATGGGAAGTATCCCTAGAAGAGATGGCAGTGAGTGAGAACTGGTCTGCCTGACAGAGTCACAGCACGTAAGAGTGACTGAGGATCTATTTTAGAAGACTCCAAGCTCACCATACAGAAAGGCTGATGTCTGGAGGCCCTGCAGGAGAGCCCCTGCCTCTCTACTTCAACCCCTACCATGAGCACTCTTCTTGGAAGCTGAGAGCAGGCTCTCCCCAGAAGGGAAGCCAGAACTGCAGCAGAGGGAGTACATGTATGGTGGGAAGATGAACCAGGTTGCAGCCTGCCTGGAATCTTTTGGAGTGAGCTGTCCCACATCAGGCTCATTTCTTTGCACCTTAGAGTTTCGATATGTTAAAGTTGCTGCCATGGTCTAGTCCTGCAATGATGCTTCTTTATTATTGCCTTAAACCACCTGCCTTTTTATATCTGGGAGTACACTTTGAAGCAACTCCCCATAGCAACTCGGAGATTTCCAGATTTAGTGAATGAAAAACAAAAAAGATACCAGGTGCAATGGCATTCCATACTTCGGGACATACTTAAAGTAAAACTTGTTTGTTGTCTCTCTGAAATGCCAATTTAGAAATCTGCTATGTTTTGGCATCCCTTTTCTCAGAGAGTGTACTGATACCTGCAATGTACCTTGATTGAGAGATGGATTAATAGGTCATCATTCACATAGAGAAAAATGATGGTGAAGTTAAAGTGATTCATACACAAAATTTCACCCAATATTTTAAATAAACATAATTAACTATATGTTTAAAACACTAATAAGAAGATGTAAAACAAGGTCTCTTCAGTCACTGTTTTGCCTCTTTTGGTTAGTCATTTTCTGCTGTCTAACAGCTGGGAATGACAAAGGTAGGGCGCTCCTGGTGGTCTCCATCTGCCCTAAGGACCACATGTGCAGACATGAGGCTGTCTCAGGAACAGCTCTAGAAGTCCTGTTCTCCAGGTTCTTGTGCAGGAGCCAAGATAAAGAGCTTTGGAGCCTGAAATTCATTGCAGAGACAGAAGTCTCACGGTTTAAAAGTGAGAAGGGAGAGAATTGCCATCAACTAGAATGGAAAGAAAACTTGTTAGACATGAAAATAATGACAGAAACTAACTCCACTGGAATGTAAAAAGGACCAGAAAGCTACAAAATAAAAGGAGCGTGATACTGACACTAGATTGTACTGATTCAAGGAGTACAATGGAGAATCTAGAAAGATACCCACATATTTGTTATCATATTTTTTATGTGATAAGATTGTACATTAAGATCTGTGAGGAAACAATATTATTCAATAATCCTCTTTGGTAGTCAGCTCAAAGTGTGGAAAAACAAGACTAATATATTCCTACCTTACTTCTTACAAATAAATAAAACAAAGACTGATGAGTTCTTAACTTAATTCTCATAAAATGAGAACTAAGTTTAATAAACAAGAAAACAAGAAATCAAATACTTTAACATTGATGAATTGCCCATAAATTGTATGGGAAAACATCACTAAACCCAATAGCAAAAGTAGAGATTATCAGGAAAAACTGGTAGATTTTGTGAGAAGTAATATTTAACATTCTAGTCCATAAAAGTTTCCAAAAATAGAAAATAAGTCAAAGTATTTTCAACACATTTGATAGAGAGTTAATATTTGTAAAATTATGTATATACATTCTTTCAAACAAATAATACAAATTAATATTCCAATAGAAGAATGGGCAAAAATAACATAAAGCAATTTACAAATGAAGAATTATACATGGCTAATCACCTTGTGAAATATTGCTGACACTCAATGGAGATAAGAAATACAAATTGAAATAACAAATTTGAATTTCTGAAACACAGCGCCTGGTTAAAAAGCCATACCACATCAAGTCTATGTCCTTGAGGGAGTTATTTCATTTCTCCCTGCCTCAATTTTTCATCTGTTATATTTAATGGTACTTGGAAACCTCAACAGGTTTCCATGAATATCAAATATGATATTATATGTAAAGTTTTAGAATAGGAACCAAGAGAGAAACACTATCATACATACAATCAGAGTTATCTTATTACAGTGATGATTTATAAATATCCCTTATGCACCAATGACACAAACATTAAATAATAAATGAATAAGAAGCATTAAAAGAAACTACAAATCTTTAATTTTAATTCTGAAATGTGAACATTTATTCACGTAAGGCCAGACACCAGAAAATAGATTGATTTAAATGTATGAAAATGGAATAACACCACAAAAATATAAATATTAAATTCAAATAAAAGCAACATATACTTCAATATGGTGAAGAAATAGTAAATTTCTTTAAAAGTGAAATCCATCTGAATAAATAAGAAAAATAAAAATATACTAAGAGAACTGTTAAAACTATTGTTGCCTGTATGGTGAGGAGAGAAGAGGGGAGAGAAATCTAGGATGGAAGTGAAAATCTCTAAATGCATCTTCTCTTCAAAGTTTGATATCAGACCCATATGAATGTAAAGAAGAAACATTAAAAAATGAAAAAGTAAAACCAATTTCAACAATTCAAAAATTCACATGGAAAATACTGACTAGAGATATATGAAACTATTGACAGTTCCAATTTCCATAATGGAGGTACATTGCAGGTATCAGTACACTCTCTGAGAAAAGGGATGCCAAAATATGTGCCATGTTTAAAACAAAATGTGGCATAAACATACAGAAGAGAATAATTCGAAAAGAGTTTTTTAACCTTATGTTAATTTTATTTTCATTTATTTATTTATTTATGTTTATTTTAAAGATATGGGATACAATTCAAGTTATGTATACAAATCTTCATTATGCAGGCACCCTTGTTGATGAGGTGTGTCCCTCCTTCCCTTAGCAGTTTCCCTTATCTACCAATCCCACCTTAGAAATGATTTTTTGAAACAGTAGTTTGATTGTACACCCTGACTAAAGAAAGAGAGGAAGAGAAAGAGATTTTAGAACCAGAGAGAGAGAGAGGAAGGGAGGCAGGGAGGAATGAGAAAGAGAGAGAGGGTCGAAGGAAGGGAATCTTACACTGCATAATCTAGGCCTAGTGATGTTAGTAATAATATTAGTTATTACTCTTATTTTTAAATAGAATAAATAAGAACTCTTCCCAGGTAAGGGCCTGGAAAAAATATTGGATAAATGATTCATTACAGATAACCTTCTCATAATGCTCTCCAAAATGTCTCCCTTACGAGATCAATGCATAAACCCTTGTCTGTCCTAAGAGCCATGTACTGGACCTCGGCCAGGCGCCAGGCCTTAAGAGAGCTGAAAGAACCTTGCTGTCAGTCAGACTGCTAGGCTGAGGTCTGAAGATAATAGCTTGGTATTCAGAAAAGTCCTGGGTGTTGGGGTTTGCAGCAAGTTGCAGCTGCTGAGAGGGGAGTGGGATGAAAGGAGACTGAAGTATCAGGTGTTTAGCTGAGGATTTCCTCTTGGTTCAGAACCCAGTGTAACCAGGAACAAGAAGTGAGATGGGGCTGGTCTATCCTGTGCTCCTGGAGAAGACACATGTAAGGTTTTCAGTGTGGTATAAGGCAGTTCTGAATCACTGTGTCTGTCCACAACAGAATTAATTTCTTGTAGATTTTTAAAGTACAAATTTCCAGCTGTTCCCTGTGCCTTTATAAGCATTGTATTTCCATGAACTGATTCCTGATTCCACAGTAACACTGGAGGTGGAGTGGTCATAGTACAGAATGCGTCGTGGGGCCTTCTCTTCTTGAAATAGGTACCAGTGGATGTAAGTTTTACCTGATCCAAGATGATCACAAATGATTACAGCAGATGACCTGGTCGCCCTTGTGACTGACTTCATTCTCCCACCCATGTTGGAAGATACCTGGCTGGCTGCGATAGGAACAAGAAAAAAATAACGAACAGTTTCTTGGTATGGAACCCACTACAAAAGAAAGAAAAAAAATCCCATGAGCACATTTCAAAGCAGCATACTTACACGAGGCAGAAAAGGTAGAAGTAGGGCTAGAGCCCATAGCATGCCTTCCTCTTGGGTCTTAAGAAGGAAAGAGATCCAACAACCGGGATCAGGATAGCCTCTCAACACTGAGATCTCACTCCCAAGGGAAGAGATCCCTGACAGACAGTGGGTGTGAGCTGGTCTTCCTGAGACAGTGGCAGAGAAGAATGACTGAGGTTCTATCTCAGAAGACTCTTCAGCCTCCACTCAGAGGCCGGGGCCTGGAAGCCCTGCAGAGGTGCCCACCCTCTTTGCCCCAACCCCTTTCTCCATTGCCCTCCAGTGGCAGCAGAGAGCAGACCCTCTCCAGCAGGGAAGCCAGGAACATGAAGAGGAGGACTCAGGACTCCGGACTGCCACAGAGGAGATAAAAATATGGAGGGAAGCTGACCCTGATCCAGCTTGCCTGGGTCCTTGTGGAGTCTGCAGTCCTACATCAGGCTCCACCCCTGCTCCTCAGAGTTTCACTGTGGTAATACTCCTTACCTGGTCTACTCTTGAGATGAAGCATCTTTATTCTATCCTGTAGACCTTCCTTTGGTCGTATGTGAGTACGGGCCACTACCCACAATGACTCTGAGATGGATCGAAATGGCTTTATCAAAAGGAAATAGTATCAGAATTACTTGTGTACTGTCCTCAGTGGCGAATGTGTTCATGTATTTGTGTTTGTGTGTTTGTGTTTGTGTGTGTGTGCATGTGTGTGTGAGCATGATGAGAATCCACTTATTAGAGAACTTTTGTACATCCTCAAAAAAAAAAATCCTTCCTCCAAGAGAATTGTGAGATTTAGTGAACAAAATATAAAACAAAATAAAATTTAAGAAAAGTACAGGATGTTGTGGTATGCAATATTTGAGATATATTTAAACTAAACTCTTATATGTTACTTTTATGCAATTCCACTTTCCCTGGACATCCTATATTTACTTGACAACCCTACCCCCCAAAATGTACTCATCTCAGCAATTCATGCTGATGGATAGATCAAAAGATAGCCAATAATTCGTGTAGTAATATAATGGTAAAATTTCAGTCATGCATATACATGTATAACCCACACTTTAATAACTATATTCAGATATATGTTTAAATAATCACCATAAAACATGTCCCTTCCTTTTTTTTCATGTTACTTTTTTTTAAGTTGGTAAAATATTCTTTTTTATTTTAAATATGGGGATACAATTCAGTTTTAGGTATACAAATGTTCATTATACAGGTCCCTTTGTGGATGGGATGTGCCCCCACTCCCATGGCAGTTTCCCACTAATGCCAATCCCACCCTCCCTCTCCCGGCCGTTACCCATACTGTCAATCCTTATCTTATACTATTATAATTGTTGTTGAATATCCGCTTATGAGTGAGAATATGTGGTACTCAGTTCTTTGTGTCTAAAATAGATCACTCAGTATTATAGACATTAAGTCCACCCAAGTTTCTGCAAAGCTCATTATTTTGTCCTTCTTTATGGCTGTGTAATAGTCCATCATGTATATGTACCACATTTTTTTAATCCAGTCCTCTTTCAACGGGTATCACTCTTGGTTCCACGTTTTTGTAATTGTGAATAATGCTACAATAAACATGCATGTGCAGGTATCTTTTATATAGAGTTATTTGAGTTCCTCCGGGTATATTCCCAGAAGGGGTATTGTGGGGTCATATGGAAGGTCGATTTTTAGATATTTTGGGAATCGCCAAACTGTTTTCCACAGAGATAGTATTAGTTTACACACCCACCAACAGTGTAAAAGTGTTCCCTTTTTGCTGCATCCTCTTCAGCATCTGTTGTTTTTTAAGTTACTGATGATGGCCATTCTGACTGGAGTTAGGTGTTATCTCAGTGTAGTTTTAATTTACATTTTTTTGATGACTAGTGAGGCTTAGCATTTTTTCATAGATCTGTTGGCTGTCATATATCTTCTTTTGAGAAGCGTCTATTAATATCTTTTGCCCACTTTGTAACGAGCCTGTTTTGTTTTTGTTTTTTTGGGTTTTTTTTTTTTTTGGCACATTTGAATTCCTTGTAGGTCCTAGATGTTAGGCCTTTGTCAGATATACAGTTGACAAATATTTTTTCCCATTCTGTGGGGTGTCTTCCTGTTCTCTTGATGGTTTCTTTTGCTTTGCAGAAGCTGGTTAATTTTATTTATATTCTTACATATACAAAATAAGAGTATAATGGGACAAAAGTCATGTATTTTTATTTCCTTACTAAATGTTATGCTTAATAGATCTCTGCCTTCACATCAACAAATTTTGCCCATTGCTCTTAAAATAATTTGTAAAATATTTAATACTTTTCTCTGATTAAATAAATAAACTGATTTAGATATTTCTAACTCAATTTTTCCTTATTTGTAATCTTTTATTCTATTCTTGTTGCATAATAGTATTAGTCTATGGGGCTATCTTTTTCAAATATTTCAAGTATTTCAGTTTTTCCAATATACCTTGAACTGGCAAAACTGATTTTAGGTTAATTTTTAAATATTTGCCAGGATTTACCTACTACCATTTTATGCTTATTATCCGTGGCATAATGTTTAAGTTGCTTATTTTTTAATCAAGAAGCAAACTACTTACCTCAAGACCACTTCCCTTGATCATTGATCTTAATCTATACATACACATGCAATACCTCAGTCAATACAACCATCTTCCATCCCATGAAAATGTCATATAATTTCCATATGATCACCTTTTAACTTTCTTGCTCTCTTTACTTGACAAAAAAAAAATCATTCTTTTGACTAAATTCCACACATGTCATTATTGTAGTTTAATTATTCTCCCCACCACCTTCCTTGAAATCTGTTCTTGATTACTAGCCTTATTTATTTTTCTGTACCACCTGCTGAGACATTTGTAGTTTTTCTGATTTAAGTAAGTATACACCTATTATATTTATAATAGAAACTATTTCAAAAATGATTCTTAAAATATATGTTTTTTCCTTTGAGAAAGTCATTGTAAAAGAAAATTAGATTAAGTAAAATAAAATGAAGTCATTAAACTGATAGTATGTATCTACTGTTCATTACTTTTAATCTGTTACTTTGAAACTTCTTCAGGTAGAGTATCCATGACATATACAACATGTGGGGTTTCCAGTTTCAAGGTCAACATGTAAAGACCTTGGAAGTAATTGCTCCCTCTCTAAAACAGCAAAACACTGAACAATTTTTTTTTGAGTTGTTTTCTCACTCTGTCACCCAGGTTGGACTGCAGTGGCACACTCACGGCCACCCCAGCGTCTACCTGCTGGGCTCTGGGGATCTTTCTGCCTCAGCCTTCCAAGTAGCCAGAACTACAGGCACATGCTACCGTGCCCAGCTAATTTTCATTTATTGTAGAAAAAACGTGTCGCCAAGTTGCCCAGGCTGGTCTCGAACTCACCGACTCAGGCAATCCATTTACCTTGGCCTCCCAAAGTACTGGAATTGCAGGTTGAGCCACCAAGCCCAGCCACTGAACAATTTTGATAACACATTCCTTCTTTTTAGGCATAGAGTACTGAAGTCCACAGGTAAACTACAAATCTGAAATCTGATGAAACGTGAAACTAGAGGATCAGAGCAAGACCCTCCTATCTAGAGGAGAAGTTACTAGAACCATAAACTGGTAGGGTCACTCAAATGATAATTTTGATGTTTTGCTGGAGATTGAATGTGTACTAGCTAGTGAGTGAGAAACCCTTGGGTGGGGGTTTGCAGTCTCAAAGATTCTCCATATTTTGCCTTCTGGAAACCCACAAGGTTCTCAGGGTGAAAATCTCCGAAAGATTGTCTCATGGCTCTAGTAGGAGGTAGGAAGTACATTTATGGTACGTGTCTGGAGCATCCCTCACAGTGAAGGCATTGTCTCCAGGACAAAGCTTTTAGCAGAACCTTATTGTGTCTGGAGGAGGAGATTTCTCTCACTCTGACATCTCTGGACTTCCGATCTTACTTAAAGAGTCAGAAAAGGCAAGAAGAACTTGAGAATACCACAGATCAAAGACACACACCACAACAAGACTGAGATGTAATAGTAAAATTATAGCATGTGGCAACCCTGTCAGGTCCTCTCCCATTGTGGGAGCTTTTCTGTCCTCTCAATAAATCCCGCAAAAAAAAAAAAAAAAAAAATTATAGAATGACCCTCCCATTACCTTAACACCATATAAAGCAGTCTCCAATATGCAAAGAATTACAGCTACAAAAGCTACATTATACCTTAAATAGATTTATTCCTTATGTATACCTTACACAGACTCTAGAAAAACTCCTTAGAGAAGCCAGTAATTGCTGAATGAATGAATGATTATGAGTGAATAAATATGTATGCATGCTGCTGTTATCTAAAATACAAGCTCAATTATTTCTTTAACTTCTATCCATATAATGGATTTGATACTGCTACTTTAAAATCATTGCACTTGATTTGACAAATCTGATTACCAAATTAGGAAAGAAAAAAGTTGTATTTCTGAACAAATGGGACTTATAAATTAATAGATATCCAGAGCTATAAATATTTTGTAAATGATTTAGCCCAAGCCTTTAATTTCACAGATAAATATTTTTATGAGTTAATTGAAGGATATTAAATTTTGCATGTAGGTCATGAGCAAGGGTTTGACTTACTGTCTTGATTAAGAAGAGGTTCATTCTAAAATGTCACAAGGAAGCCAAGACAGACACAGGTTTAGTTCACTCAAGTGAACCATCTGGTTACTGGAATTTACATAATGGTAAGAATTCAAATTCATACATAATCTATTAGAACTAAGAGATTACATGAGTTACTAGAGTGGGACTCAAAAGAATTTCATTTATTTTTTACTCTACTAGAGAAAAGATACATTCTTTGACACTTTTTTATTTTTTACAATTCTGGGTCTTTTCTACAATGTAAAAAACTTAGTAAATAATTACAAATGTCTCTTCAGTTGTCATCATTACATGACTTTTCATACTTATACAATGTTTTAAATATGTTTTGTTCTATCATTTAGTATACACATCGAGAAATATAATGCAGGTGCCACATGATGTGGTTTCCAATAACAGTTTCAATTAAAATTGTCTTCTGCTTTCTGGCTAAAACATAGCATGAATCCCATAATATGCTTAAAGAAAGTGAAATGACAAAATGACAGAAGTTCTATGTAATTGTATGCTACCATAATTTATTTTTGTCACTGTACACAAAATGAAAGCCTTGGAATGCATGACACAAACGATTTAGTACTATTGCTTGTGGTTTTATAGATGTGGAATGAGAAAGTCTAGCATAGCAAGATGTTTCCACTAATAATAAAATAGATCGTAAAATGATCGAGGCAGACATTTTCTCACACTAAACCTCATTATCTGGAAATGATTAAAAAATTGCTCTTTGTTTCTGGAGTGTGTGTGTGTGTGTGCCTTTTGTGTGTGTGTGTGTGTGTGTGTGCCTTTTATCCCCTGCAGCTTACATTAACTAATAGAATGCAAACAAAAAACAAAGCCCTTATGAAGAGAAAAACCACTGGGATTTCACACAGTCCACTTTACTACAAGATTTTTTTTTTTTTCTTAACCTCTACTGCAAAAAATATGACGGAATAGAAAAATTATTTTTATTTACTTTAGAGGTACTTAGGAGGTTCTGGTTTTGTTTTCTTATGATTTTAATCATTTTCATTTGTTGCTATTCTTGTCCTAACTTTATTATTTGCAATGATAGCACCATGCTGTCTCAAGTTCATCCAAGGACATCATTTTGTTGAGATGCACAGCATAAGATGGCCAAGGTCATAGATGAAGATTTTTCATGCATTTCTTTCTGCATTATCATTCTTATGTAGAGTATTATGTCGTAAGATAAATTAGAGATTATAAATAAAAAGTATTCAAATAAATCACCATTCTGAATGGGTCACTCATAATAAATTGTCTCAATTTATTCCCTTATCTGGTGGAACAGCTGGTTTAGGTTGCAGATCTTGAAAGCAAGAGATGAAAATCAGAACTATCTGGAGAAACTTTCTGAAAGTTTGAACATTTGCCAATGTTTTCCCAGAGATTGCTAAGTTAGGAGAGGCCATGCAATCACCAACATGCCCTCATTTTTACTCTCTTTCCATCATTCTCACCTTTTTTTTTTTTTTTTTTTGCTCAGTAGCTGTTTCAAAGGCGTTTTCTTCCCTTGCTTTCTGAAATCTCCTAGTGCAATATCCCTAACACAGAATACATGAATTTGCTGCATGGGCAATCCTCTTACTAGAAAATATTTATGTTCTGGCTGTATGCCTCACTCCATAATTTTTTTTCTTTTGACCTCTGGTTGACGACCTTGATTTGCCTACAAATGTCACAGAAACTTGACAGAAGTGGAGAATAGGCAAGACTCACTGTCTAACTGAGAGCAAACAAGCTGAAACTGAATACACATAGGTAATACATTTGAGATGGTATTTTTTGGATTGGTTTCAAAGTCAGTTTTAAACTTTTTCTCTGCACTATTTTCTATTTTCAGGTTATAATAGCATTATTTGAGAGCTGTAGATTGACTTTATCTAGTAAGTCAACATTGAATGCATCAGGGAGGAACCATGGAATGTTTCTCCAATTTACTGAATACATCAGATGTCCTGAAAAGGGCCAGAGGTAAATCTCATAGCATGAGAGGTGCTCCTGAACTTCTTCAAAAGTACTTAAAAGTTTCCTTCTGTTTTTTGCTTCTCAAACCACTACATTCTAAAGGAACACTTTGACTGTTTTGTACTTGGTATTCATAATTGGACAGCAAATGCCTTTGAACTTTCTATCACAGGCCAATCTTTTTCCATGCTTTGGAAATCCTGTTTATAACCCAACCTCAGGTTCACAAAAAATAATAATTTACAAATCTCTTAACGAAAATGAAACGAGACAGAAACTTCTAAGACATAAAATGGAAAAAAAAAGTGAATAGATGACTCAGGCTGATTATTCCCAGACAGATGAAATTTTCCTTAAGAAAATTCATTGAGAATATAGTACTTTATACAAAGTATACTTAAATTACAAATTTTAAACTGATTACTATTGACACATTTTATATTTTTGAAAGCCACACATTCTGTATTTTACTTATTCTATGCATAGTACACACATACAACTAAACCTCAGTAATCAAAAAAATTCATGAATTGAGTAAAGTTTCAAAAATTTCTTAATTGTCCTAGGAGAGTGTTGATTGTCCTTAGTGGCAGAAAAAGTTTTTCTTTTCTCACTTCAGTACAAATCTTATGAATTTTTTCTGACTGTTTTTTCCTTCTACATGGTAGACAGAAAGGTAAAATTCAAAGGAGTTTTAAAGAGAAAAATCAAAGCCTTTAAGCGATTTTTTAAATATATAAATATATTCATATATATTTACTTTTTTGTAACTTAAGCTTGGAGATTGATAAAGGAATTTCAAAAAGAATAAGTGACTTTTGGAAAGGAAAAAATGATAAACTAAAAATACAATCAGGTTAAAACAAATAATTTTTTCTTGAACAGAACCCTACCTAATAAGATTTGGCTTCTCCTCTAAGTTGATTAAAAACTGCTTTAAAAGATTAATCCTAAAAATCATACTTCATCACCAGAGGAACAAGGAAAAATTAACTGTGAGAGGGAGTGAGAGGAAAGCAGTAGCATAAAATAAGTTTTATATTTATTACCTGATTCTATTTCACTTTATTATTAGTGGCAACGTAAGGCCAAAGGCTTTTCATGAATTGTTCCCTCCTTACAAGAGTCCTTTAAGCCATTTCAATGTTGTCCTTCCGAGTGATCAGGTCATGCCTCTAAATTTTCCACCAGCAACCTACAACTTAGATTGATCTAAAAAACTTCTCTCATATATAGTAAGAGCTTACAGAATTTTTAACTGCCTTTTTGTGGCATTATAATCAAAGGCTATTTTTTGCAGAGGTATAAGAAAGGAAATGGAACTCAATATACTAAGTCTGTGGCTGGTGCTACCAAGGGGGAAAAAAAGCTGACTGGGTTTCTGAGGGTTGTTGAAAAATTAAAAAAAAAACAAAAAACAAAAGCAGATGTGGCCTTGAAAATTATTCCTGGAGCTTAATTATGGCACAGAGATGTAGGAATTCTTGACAATAATCTTGAGACATTTTTATGTTAATAGAGTTTATATGTGTACAATGATTTGCTTTTCTAATTTTCATATGAAACATGCAGGAAGTCACATAAGACAAAGTAAAATATTCCCATTATTTCTTGTATAAAATATGAAGTGAAATATTTGCCACTTCTGAGCTTCCTTTATCATACTGTAGGTAGATATGTTTAAAAGTTTGCTATTTGTGAGCAATACAAAAGGAAAATTAGAAAACAATATAGTGTATAAACACATCTAAAAAATAACCAGGAATAAATTCATTTAAGGCAGTTCACAATTTGCACCCTGAAATGATAACATACTACTGAAAGAAATTAAGAAAAAGTTAAATAATTGAAAGTCATCTTGTGTTCATGGTTTGGAACATTTAATATTTTTAAGATGGCAATATTCCCCCAAAGTCATTTATAGATTTAATGCAATCCCTATGAAAAGCTCAACATCCCTTTTTGCAGAAATGGAAGTCAATCCTATGATGTGTTTTGACTTTAATTGGAAGAAACACTCTCCAATTTCACATCTTTCTATAAAACTACAGTACTCAAAGCAGTGTAGGAATGTCACAAAAATAGCAATATCTATAGATGCAATAGAATTGAGAGGGCAGAAATAAACCTGTAAATCTAAGTTTGATTTATTTTTGACAGGGTACCAAGACAATTCAATACAAAAGAATATTCTTAACAACAAAGGGTACAAGCAGCTCTGGGTAGTCACATATAAAAGAAAGGAACTGTAGTCTTGCCTCGTGCTATACAGAAAGATAAACACAAAATGTATCAAAGACAAAAACTTAAAAACTAAAATTATAAAATCTTAGAGGAAACACAGTTTAAATTTTTATAGCATAGAAATGATGATGGTTTTTTATAATACACCAAAAAGTGCAAACAACCGTGGAAAATATAGACAACTTGGACTTCATAAAACTTAAAAGCTTATGTGCATCAAAGGTCACTATCAGAAGAGTGAAAAGGTGACCCATAGAATGGAAAAATGTTTGTGAATTGCATATCTTATAAGTATATAGCATCCAGAATATAAAAAACTCGAACAGGTTAACAACTAAGACGAATAAAAATCAAAATTTTAAAAAATGAACAAAATACTTAAATAAAGATTTTTCCCGAGATGATATTCTAATGGCTAACAAGCACATGAAAAGATGCTTGGTGCCATTAGTAGCTAGGGAAATGAAAATCGAAACCATCATGAGATACTACTTCATATTCAGTAGGTGGCTATGGTTATTATTTTTAAAAGAATAAGTGCCGTCAAGAATGTACAAAATTGTAACCATCATACATCACTGGGTAGAATATAAAGTAGAACAACTACCATGGAAAAGAGCTTGATGGCTCCAAAGTAAGTTATACATAAAATTGATATATAACTTGGCAACTCCATACCTGATTATTTACCCTTAAAAAAAATGCAGACAGGCAGGCATTCAGACAAAAATTGTACTAAAATGTTTATAACACCTCTATTCACAATATCCGAAGACAAATACAACTCAGATGTCCATCAACTGACAAATGTCTAAACAAAGGTGCAATATTCATACAATGGAATATTATTCAGCCATGAAAAAGTATGAGGTTTTTGAAGTTTTATTATATACTATGACGTGGATAAAACTTGCAGGCATTATGCCAAGTGGAAAAAGTGAGGCACAATAAGTAACATACTGTATAATCCCTTTTACGTGAAATATCCACAAGTGGTACATTTTTAGAGAAGGTTTGTGGTTTCTGGGAGCAGGAGAGAGAAGAGAATGGGGTGTGATTACTACATGAGTCTGGGCTTCCTTGTTGAGATGAAAATATTTTGGAAAAAGATAATGCTTATGGTCATACAATGTGGTGAAATGCTTGAAGTAATAAATTTTGTGATTGTTTATCCTATAAAAATAAAAATCAACAAAATTAATTAATATTGAGGTAAATTTTAAAATATTTTGCTCTTTATGTTGTAAAATTTTGTCGTTTCTAAGGAAAGAGCCATACTTATTCACATCTATATATGCACACGTACACACCGTTCTGCCAATTTGCTTTTACTACCTAAAAATATCTCTTGAACATCTTTCCAGGACAGTCCGTGTGGATAGATCAGCCTTATTCATTCATACTTTTATTCATGGAAAATAGTATTCTGGTGTCCGAAAGTGCTGTCTGCTTTAAACCACAAAGTACAAATCTCATGTTGAAGACAGTGTAATAACAAGACGGTAGGAGCATGCTGCTTTGATGACCAGGGTGCTATCAGCCCTTGGCAACTTATTGCTAGAATTCTCGTATGTCGTGGAGAATATGTCATTTAAGCTCTCATTACTTTGGTATTCTGCCAGTTACAGTAAATCCAATGCTTTGAAATGAGTTTTCTCTTTTTATTTAACTACTATGCTGCAATGAATATCTTTGCAAAGGTTTCTACACATTTCTGCCATTATTTTCTGTAGGAGAGAGGGATAAAAGTGAGGCTGCAAAATAACCAACAACAAAGTCTGCACCGGTTTCTACTCCAGAGAAGTGTATGTGTGCTTGTTTTCTACACGTTCGATGACATTAGATAGTTTCCAATCTTAAACAATTTTGTTTCTAATAAAATGCATTGTATCTTCTTTTCTAAAATTGTAATATTTGGATTTCCTTTACCATCAGTGAAATGGAGCCTAATATCCTGATTTGTTGTTGATTTCCATTTCCTTATAAATTTCCTGATCATATTCTGTATCAGTTACAAGGGCTGGTCATCTTTCTGAATGTGTGGCCCTCTGGATGCCTGCCAGAAATCGGATGGCCTACTCCACCCTCACAACACACGTTCAAAGGTTGGCATCATGCCGGCTTGGGTAATAGTGATGTCTCAGTCCCATCTTTTCCCGCCTTCAGCAAACTAGCCTGAGATTCTTGTAAATTGCCTCTTTCCCAAAAGAAGAGCTAACCGGAGTAGGAGGAGAGCCACCCCAAAGATTCTTGAGGCCTTTACTTAGAACTTGCATCATGTGATCCCGAGCATATTCTAGTTGGTCAAAACAAATCACAAATCAGACACGATGCAAACAAAAAATAATCTCTGCCAGTTACGAAAGGGCTTGTAAAATTATGTAGTAATTTCTACAACCTACTCCATGTCATTGGCCCACATATCAGTTTCATTGCCTGATACATTTTTACTAATAATCTTTGTGTATACAAAAAGCTATTTTATTTATCTACTGGATGCCTTGAAAACATTTTCTCTTTTTCTGCTTTCTGTTTTCAGCTTTACTTATGGTGACTCTTTCATTGCAAACATTTATAATTCTTAGTTGCTGTAACGGTCTTTTATTTCCTCTATGGTTATATTGCTTGGAAAATATTAATCCTGTTACAATACCATCAGAAAAATAGTTTGTTTTTTTACTTATAATTGTATAAATAATTTGTAATTCTTTTTGAGGAAGATACTTTGGTCCATGCATTTCTGTTTATAGCCTCAGGAAACAAAATGAGATTTTGGCTGCAATAAGTAGAATCTTTTAAGAAGTGACCACCCAGATGTTCTTCATTCTGCCTATGAGTAAAACTGAGCATAGGGGAACATGACTTCTGAAAGGCATTCTTTGTGGTGGGACTCCTGGGAGAAATATGCGCAGATATTTGCCATAAAATGAATCTAACTGTTCTCCCGTGAGGGTACTTGAGGGCAGACTGACAGACACCACAGTTCCACCGCAGCAGACAGCTACTGGCTCCATCAGGGATGTCCAGCCCACGAAACAGCTGTGCTCCATCAACTGAAGGCATTACTTCTGCATCTGTGGGATGAGGACAGAGATAATGCCAATGACACTCATGCCCTGTAATGGGTGAACAGCTGCTTCTGTGAAGTAATTAAAGCTAGGACTGACCTTCTCATTCTGTTCTGGCACTTTGATGCATCAATCACAATCTCATATTCTCCAAAATCTGCTCCATTATCCCCTTGAATAAGTCAGGGGCATATGCACTTTCTATGACAGGAAACCAAAATTAACAGCATTTGATTATAATCTCATATGCCAAACTTCCTAGATACTGATCAGACTCTCAAAGCTATATAGTATTTGCCTTAAAACTTCTGTCAACTCTGAGAATATTTAAAAAAAAAAAAATTATAAGAACCCATATAATCTTATATGATATATGGTTTTATTAAAACTTTCAAATATGTAAACACTTTGTCCTAAATAAGCATATTTTAAGGCATATTTAATAGTAATAGCCCTTTGAAATTTAAATTTCCATATACTGCTAAACATATCCTAAATGTTGTAGGAAAAAAGTTTGTATAGGAGGACAAGTGCTTCTGTTCATTACTAACTTTTCACTTGTTCATTTTTTCCCTATAATTCTGTAGGTGTGTACTTTGCAAAAGTGGTCTATCCTAAAATAAGGAAAATGTGTAACACTATGAATTTAAACCTGCTTTGACAGCAAACAAATGTCAGTAAAATATACATTTAGAAAAAAATTAATTACACTAGACCAATTATTTTGCTAGTATTCTCTTTTAGTGTCTAGAGATGATTTAATAAATAGATTTGTTATAATATAGATTCAATAAATATTGCAGAATTAAAATTAAAGAATTCACTTACTATGCATGCTTATTATGATATCAGATTACTCACTTTTGAAGTGGACATATAATTATGTTCTTAGTTGTACAAGAAAACTAAATATTTGGAGGATGCAAAAAGACAAGGACACTGGATTTATTAATGCCTTTGCATGAACATTACTTGTCTTGTTCTTTGGATTGACAAACCCAGGAGGAAAAAGCCCAGTATAAAATGGGCACTCCATAACTGTTAAGAGGTTTAGAAGGGAAAAATAATGAAATGACCACTTAGCTCATTCTACACCATATAATTTTAATTTCAATGGCTGACACCAAGCAATTCAAGACAAATGTGTTTTTAGTACCACGGATTACAGTGAAGACAAGGGCACTTTGGATAGGTAAAATTAAGAAAAATAAGACAAGCCTCACAATACCTTTCAAAACACTTTGGTTGCCTAATTTGTATCTGTGGGAGACAGAAATTAATGGAACAATATTACAGCCTCCAAGGAGCTTATTAAAAGGACTGAACAAATACAATGAAAAATGATCATAAAAATGTGAGTGAAAGCTAAGATGGGAAACAAAAGTTATGATCAATGGGCACAGGGGTGTGGAAGCATGGGGGGGAGGTTTGCACTTCACATAACTAAACGAGCAAGGTATCTTTGAATGTTATCCAAGTAACAGTTTTCTTCCAAGGGTTAAACTCCAAGTTCATCTGCAAACAGAAATATTTAATTAAATAGTGGATATTTCTATAAAATACATGGTTGTGCTCATAATTATTTAAAATTAAATACCTCTTGACAAGCACTTTGCATTAAGTGCTCATCTCTGTGTTTCTTTGAATATCAAAAAAATCAAGTTCTTCATGTAATGTATAATGCGTATCCTGAAATTTAATTAACAGCTATGCTAACATTTTAAAACAGTATTAAACACTTGTATACACAAACGGTGTTTGTTTGGTTTTTGTTTTCGTTTTTTCAGTTAATTGCTTCTGGAAACTAAATTTGAGAAAACTTCTTTTCTACTCCAAATCTTTAAATAGAAATTAAATCACAAAATTGTATAAATATATACAATTATTGTATTGTATAAATTTGCCACACAGTATTTGTTTAAACATAGATAGTCACAAAAATCATTTACTTATTAGAGACCATAATTAGAAGGAAAAAGAAGACATTAAGGAAGGTAAAACATAGCTTCAGTGGATTCTTAACTTTTTAACTTTCCAGAGGAAAAAGTGATCCAAAAAACAAAAACAAAAACAATACAGAACATAAAAACAGAGATGGGCGTTTTACAGACTCCCTTGAGAAACCATTCCGATTTTTCTTTTTGTTTTTCTCCCTCCGTGCTCCCCACATTTCTCACATATAATTTATCTTAGATAAATGAGATGAGACGTATGAACAGAAGTATTGCATACAGCTTAGAATGTATCTATAATGTATAAAAGAGCCAGTTATTCTCAACATTGTCTTCTTGTCTGCCATCATCTCAGGAAGAAATGTGGATGTGAGCCTTAGCCGATTTAGAACCAGCGGCAAGGAAAACACTCAAAACACGATGAAGGAAAAGATGGAAAGCGTCTAACCATGAATGATCTCATGTATTAAAACAGCTTTTCTTTTGTAGGCTGTATCTTACCTCCAAACTCTCACATTAGAGAGAGAAATAAACATTAATTATTTGAAAAAAAAAATCAGTGGCATCTCTTTGTTTTAGCAACATAGACTATGACGTTACCAATAAATTTCCCTGTCAGCAGGAATATTTGTCCTATTTCACTTTACAACTAATTAAATAGATTAAGCCTTAAATATCTTTCAGGTTTCAGGTTATGCATAGTTTCTCCAAAGATTCTTTTCTGGCTCCTAAAAATCTGGTGTTATTGGTAAACTTCTTATGGACTCCCTATTATAGAAATTGACACAAAATTATTTATTAGAGTAATAAACAGATTTTCTTCATATTATTTTCCAATTTTGACTATATTCTCTAACATACATAAAATATTTACTGAATATTTTCTACCAATATTGTTAAATACATTATCTTGCAGCATATCACTTCAAAGTTACAATGTCAAAAAAAACACCAATATTTACAATTCTTTTTAAAAATGGAATATAATGACACATTAAGGCATAAGTTTGTTTAATATATAACACACTTTTAAGTTTGTTTTAACGTAACAAAATTTAATTATTGAATAATTATTAAAAAACACTAGCAAAAATAATGCAAAATCTTTGGTGTGAAATTATGAGTAAGCTACATTTTACCAAAATAGGGTGCAAAAATGCAATAACCTAATTTAACAGTTTTTATTATACTTCTTCAAAAGGGACTAATAATTTATACGGTAAATTTTAAATTTTACAAATAAGGCATTTCAGCACTGCCATAGGAAGTACATCTCAACATACAATCCAGGGAACAATTTTGAAGTTCTGAAAATCAAGTTTGTTTGATCAATTTGTTGATTGGCACTTAAGAACACATTTCTGGCCCCACCATCTTTAAAATATGTTTTCACAGCATTACTGAAACTTTTGTAATACTTTACAAATACTTTGTTTTGGAGTTCAAGTGCCCTGCAGTTCTGTATTGATATCTGTTGAAAACATTTTTCACTGGATCTGGTTCTTTTATTGCACTATCTGTATCCTTAATTGCCTGCAGAAACTTGGCCCTGTTATTGATTTCATCTGAAATCTCATTGGTAATTTGTGTAGCTTCCTGTGCCTTTTCATTTTTACATATTGGAATTCTGGATCTCTTCCTTCAGTTTTATCTTCTTCCACATGATCAACTGCTGTGCGAATCAGAAAAACTGTGATGTTAACATTTATATTTTTTTCCCTGAAATTTTCATAATAAGGTATCGTGTTAGGCCAGAGTTTTCTTTATCAACCTAACGAAAGCCACGCTCAGCGTCTGCACTGCAGATAGATTTACTTTTTATAGGTCTGCCTATTTGTTACAAAAGATTACATCTCAAAAACAGTCACATGAAAGGCATGCATAGGGCAAGGTATTATTAAAAAAGCAGAGTTTCCACACCCTCTTTGGGCACGCCACTCTCTCAGCATTTCGGTGCGTTAGGCGATCTGTGCTTCCATCTTCTCATGACTTTCCTTGACTGTCTTTGCCATCCATTATATGTCTGTTATCAGGGACAGGTCATTCTGGATGCGTTTCACTGCTTAGGATCTAGGAGGTCCTTTTGTGGGTCATGAATCATAATGGCTTTGGGAATTGCCAGTGTTTTTTTCACTGGGTCTTCCTCATTTGTTAAAACAGATGCTTCTCTTTTTATTTATTTTTAATTAAAAAAAATTTTTTTTTGTTAGATAAGGTTGCTACTGCTGGTGGGGCCTTTTTGGCATTTATTTATTTGTTTATTTAATTAGTTATTTTTTTTTTAATTCCACAGGGTGCTTCCCTGTTATTGTGTATACCCCCTTCCCCTGGGGATGGTAGTCTGTGAAGGGCTGACCACCGTTGGTTCTGTGGCAATTCTGTGTCTAACTGCCTTAAGAGGTTGTCACCATGTGGCTGGTGCCAGAGGGTTTCTGGAAGGTATCCAGTGATGTGAAGGCACAGAAGATGAATTATTTTTTTTAATAATTAAAAAAAATATTTATTTATTATAAAGATGTGGGGTATAATTCAGGGTTAGGTATACAAACATTGATCATGCAGGTACCCTTGTTGATGAGGTATGCCCCTCCCTCCCCTAGCAGTTTCCCTCCACTGCCAGTTCCACCTCCTCTCCCCTGACAGTTTTCCACTACTGTCAATCACTTTCTTATAGCATTATAATTGTTCAAGGTCGCCTTATGAATGAGAACATATGGAACTAACTTGGCTGGTGTCAGAGGGTAGCTGCAAGGTATCCAGTGATGTGAAGGCACAGAGGATGAATTCTAAGGGGAGTTGGTCACCAACATCTCTGCATGGCTTTCTAGAGCAGCTCTCTGATGCATCAATCTGTGCACTAGCCTGCAAGGTGTATGGTGTCGTGGGCTTTGTTCCTATCTCCTTCAGTTCTGTGTTATTATCTCTGATGTTATAATGAACTGTGCCAATTACCCCCCAGCAGGGAAGTGGCACTTGCAGGAGACAGCCAGTTGTGATGGTAACTGTTGGCTTTTCTGCTTGGCCTTTGCTTCCCCAGGGAAGTGCCGAGATGACCTAACTGATGGGTGGGGCTACGGGAACTCCCCAAATTCCTCAGTCCCTGGGTTTCTGAGGTGGTTTGCGGGGAAGGGGTGGATGGTTTGAGGGGAGCTGGTCAAGAATGATAGGTCTGCTTCTCAGCTCCCCACCTGCAGGCATGATTGTCTACCCTCCTGGGAAATGGGTCCCCAGGCCATCATGGCCACGCTGCAGGGGTGACTAAGCCTTTTCTGTTGTACAAAGGAGTTCACATAGGGAGAGAGGGGTTGCCAGGACAACAGGCCTCCCCCCAGTTTCCTTTCCCCTAAGGCTGTTCGCACCCAAAACTCAAAGTTTCTTTCTGTAGCAACATTTTTCCTGTGGGCTGGAACCGACTGGTCTAAATTCCGGATTCCCAACTGTGTGCACTCCAGGGGATTCATAAGGAGGAATAGGCCCCTGGTCACTGTGGCAGTGCTGCAGGAAAGCCAGAGCCATCTGTTGGACAAGAGTTCCCGGCCGGCTCGGTGGCTCAACCTGTCACACCAGCACTTTGGGAGGCCTAGGCGAGTGGATTGCCTGAAACCTGAGGGTTCGAGACCAGCCCAGGCAACTTGGTGAGACCTCATCTCTACAATAAATCAATAATTAACCGGGCGCAGAAGCATGTGCCTGTAGTTCCGGCTACTTGGAAGGCTGAGGCCGAAGGATCGCTGGAGCCCAGCAGGTCAACGCTGGAATGACCCTGAGTGTGCCACTGCACTCCAACCTGGGCGACAGAGTGAGGTTCTCAACTCAAAAAAAAAAGGGGGGTTCCCATGGGGAAAGAGGGGCTATCTGGACCATTGGGCTTCTCTTCCATGTTCAGACCTCAAAAGTTACGCCAGCAAGTCTATTGTTGCAGCTTGCTTTAAACTTGAGCTGTCAGCAGCAGTGGACCCTGCCCCTGGAGCAAGTGAGGGTGGCTGGATTGGTGTTCTTTTCCCATCCTTGAAACTTATCACTGAGTGCTGTCTGCAGGGAATGAGTTCTCAGGGATGGCTTGGCCTTAAGCATTCAGAACTTGAGTGGATTCACACCTCCACATGGGCTCTAACAGCATAGAGCTGTGCCACATTCACACTGTTTTCCATGTGGGATTGGAGTCCTTTGAGGCTTAGGGGGGGGCCTCCAAGTTCGTGGCAGGAGCAAGCACCGAGTTTCTAATTTTCCCCATTCACCATTTTCCACATCTAGAGGTTTCTGTCTGTTTCTGAAGTGAGCAGGATGGAGAGGGCATTTCCTAGGCCCCAAATGATCTGCCCATTCTCTCTCTTCTCTGTTCTTTGTGTCCCCATGGTTCTCTGTCTGTTGTGGGGTGTATCTTCCATCTCAACCTGCACCAGCTGCTGGGATCTCCAACTGCTGGGGTTCTCTTCCTTGGTTTGCTCTGTGAGAGAGGTGCTCATCGGCTGCTTCTAGGTGGCCATCTTGAATCCAATTTTTTAAATATTTATTTCTTATTTTTTGAGAGAGGATTGTTAAACGCCACACCTATACTCATAGATTTATCTTTATCTGCTTTTTCTTTCTGTGTTTTTTCCTTTATAATTGTTGACATTTTGTTATTAGCTGCATATTTGCAACCAGGATTGTTGTGTCTCTGAAAATTTGATCCTTGTAGCTATATGAAATAAGCCTCAATGACTGGCAAATTCCATTTCCTTCTCAGTCTTCTTTGTCAACTTCTCATATAGTTGTGCTGTTTTCCAGTTGTTAGTGTTTTAGGGTAAAAAATGTTTCCATCCTTTACTTTAACTTTTTATTTTGTAATAGTTATACATTTACTAGAACTTTAAAAAATATATAGATAAGCCTCATGTACCTTTTATCAGTTTCTTCAGATTGTAACGTCGCTCAGAAATGTAGTATAGTAGCAAACCAAAAATTGGTGCAAAGAGTACATTCAGGTTTCATATAGCTTTACAGATATTTGTCTGTGTGTGTGTATGTGTCTGTGTGTGCGCGCACGTAAGTGGGCAAATAATTCTATTTTATCATGTGTGTAGTTTTATGTAACCACTGCTTAGAAAAGAGACTGAGTTATTATAAGACTTCACTTTAGGACCACACTGACTTCTCTCTCACTTTCATCCTATCTCCCGACAACCATTAATCTGTTCTGCATTTAAAATTTTGCTGTTTCAAGAAAGGTATGTGAATAGAATTATATAGCATCTAATCTTTTGGGATTGACTTTTTTCATTTAGCATATATACTTTGAGATTCATCCAAATTACTTTCATGATGGAATAAAAGGGTCACACAGTGGCAGGTCTAAGGAGGGGCAACTTCCAACCACTGTCACTCGTGAAACAGAAAATGAAGGTGAGACCCATAAGGCGCCATAGTCACGGAAAGGCACACAGCTGAGGCTCTCACACACAACACTCTTTTCCACCAACTTTCATCTCTTAAGACTAATTCCCAGTCTCTTCACACTAAACTGAAAACTATATCTTTAACTTAAATTCTGAGATCAACTATTGCTAGCACTCAGAGACAATGTTAAATAATCTACTCAAACACAAGGAAAGCTAAAAGATTTATCACAAATGGATGAATCAACAATCACCAACAAGTAGGAAAGCAAAACATGGAGTCCATGAGGAAAATATATCTAAGATGTAAAGGAAAAAGAAAACTACAACCTTCAGTGACAAAAGTTAGATTTTTCAAAATATTTCTGATAGGACATAATGGTAAAATTTGAATAGTATCTGCTTTGAACTCTCAACATGTCTGAGAATATGGACACCGAGTAGTAGGATAAAAGGCAAGAAATCAGAAAACAACATGAGTTAAAATTTTTTAGGTCAATGAAATTAGTCAAATGTGATGACATAAAAAAAGCTTTTAACTTCATTGTAAGCTGTATGTTGTGAAATAGATTCTATAGGGTATCCAATGTTTTGAGACTAAGCTTGAGAATCTGAGCAAAACTCAAAAACAGCTTGAGAATCTGAGCAAAACAGTAAAAAAAAAAAGTGGGATATATCACAATGTATGTGCACAGGAGAGCAACTCAAAACACGGATGATAGGCTGATGATTCAGAATTAGATGCTAAGCAAATAAACATTTTCCCTGCAGAGAAAATGAGTGAAAAAAGGGGAAAGAAACCTATATATTTGTTAAGAATAAAGTTGTTCAAACTAAGGAAAGCAGTTAGACTTCCCCACATAATTAATCACCAGAACACAGTGGAGCTATAACCAAAGAGGCAAAATCTGGAAGACTTACCCTCCGTTTGGGCAAGCCAGAGAAGGATATATGAACACGCATGAAAGATTAGAAAGTGTACTGCTTAGGAAAAGACTATTCTATTCAAACAAGAAACAATTTTAAAAAGCTAAAAAGTTAGAAGAATGCAATTAAAATGAGAGTATCTGAAAGTTAAACCACCAAACTTAGCTAAGTAGTGCATATTTGTTAAAAGCAAAGTACCCACGATAGATTTTTAAAAGTCTAAAATGTTTTATTAAACAAGCCTAAAAAACACAGACGTAATGCATATTTATATAAAATTAATATATAAATGTATAAGTACCCACCCACAGAGATGTATCAGACCAAATAAGTAGAAGGGAATCGCAGCACTACAACTTTTCTTTTAAATTTAAGATTTCCTAGATTTGTGGATGCTGCAATTTAACAATTAAAACATAACATTAGTTCTTAGAATATAATATAAAAATTAGATTAAATATACTTAGTTTGATAGTTACAATTAAATGCATACTAGTTTCTATTTTAGAAAGACAATTATCTGTTGATATTTCATATATCTCACTTTTGGGGGGTCATCGGATCCGTGCAGCACAGCATAATGATAGCATACCGCTATGTGTGTCTCGTGCTCTTAATCTTTGTCTATTAGCATATTTGGCTTTGTCAACTTTGCTATCTCATCTTCAGCGGGCTATGCACTACAAGAGAAAGGGCACCTTATCTGTGTCTCTCACCTCTGTGTTCCTCATGTAAGTCACTTACACGACCAATTGAAACGATTCAAACTTTTCACCACAGCTGCATCATTACAACCGACTGATGAACTGGCCCCAAAATGCCAACTTTTACTGTGTCTTTGAGAAGGACAAAATTATATTTCAAAATATTTTATAAAGAAGATAACTAAAATTGACAATAGAGGGCCATGAAAATATGTAGACCCATTAGCCAAGCACTGTACTTTAGTGTAATATGTAAATAAAATTTTCTTAAAAATAAGAGAACATTTATTGCTGAAAGCCTATTTATGAAGTCCAAGCACAAGCATGTTTTACTATATTCTGTTTGTCCTAGGATAGATTAAATAGATAAAGGTACATTTTCACTGGATTGTTTTATTTAAACATTGTTTTAAAGAGAATTAGCTTTCAAACAAAGCCTGTATTTAAAATTCCACATTTATAAATATGTACAAAATTATTTACGTGTTGATTAGATCACATGACAATTTTAATAAAATATAAAAAGTAGAAATTAAACTGACCACATTTTCATATGCCATTATAATAAACAAGAGATAAATAATAAACTATCAAAAATTTTAAAAACCAAAAAACCCACTAAAACTTAAAAATAATAAAATATCAAAATTTATTTATTTTTTATTTTTTATTTTTTTTTGAGTTGGAGTCTCACTCCGTCGCCCAGACTGGAGTGCAGTGGCCGCTCCCGGCCACCGCAGCCTCGACCTGCTGGGCTCCGGCGATCCTTCCGC